>WEIS01013854.1:0-21745 GCA_013389965.1 Todus mexicanus | reverse complement strand
CCCTCAATCAATATTTCAGATCTGGAGCTCCTACATGACAGGATAAAGTCACAGCTCTACAGCTGAGTGTCTGTGTCTGCTTCCCGTTTGGATCAGCAGTGAATTTGTCTCTGCCATCAGANTGGTGGCTACTGAAAATGAGATTGAGTCATAATCATTCCTGTTGGCATTAATGGGAATCTGACATGCTAACTTTCAAGCATATAAAAATACTTTTTCATGTAAATAGCACATGTGGTAATACAGGGGACTGCTGGGAATGCCTCTGGTGTCTAAGCTCTAGATGAGTATTTGTAACCTCAGGATTCTCTCTCATACAACATTGGCTCCAGTACTACTGCTAGAGCTTGTGTCTTGTAGATGAGTAAGTATCCAGTCATCGTTTTCAGAGTTACCCGATGTAAATGAATGATTACAGTATTGTAGTATGCTGCTGCTAGAGTTTGATTGATTTGATTTTATTTTTAAATGCTCACTCTTCTTAAAACAAGAATATTCACATTTGCATTGACGCTATAGTACACTATATTGACACTATAGTACACTATATTGACACTATAGACTCAGTAGGTGCATTAGTATTATCAACTGCCATGACACAGCACAAATAAGAAAAAAAGCAATTGATTTTCTGTGATCTTTTGTGGGTCCAGGATTACACCTACACTCTGTCTCCCAGTTGGCCCAAGAGGCTGTAGCAGCTGCTGGTCCTGGGCATGCACCAAGGAGTCAACTGCTGGAGACCTTGCATCCACGCTATATCTGGGGCACTCTTGTTGTTGTCCGGGCATGCAACTGCAGGAAGGAATCTACAAGATCATGAATGATGTGCTCAAGACCTTTAATGTTGATGCAAGACAAGTTTTCACCTAAAAAGTGCTCCTCAACACACTAAATTACCTGTGCAAATGTATCTAGTGAATTAAAATGCAATCAGAAAGAATGTTTGGCCCAAAAACCTCACAATGGATGTGTGAAGCAAAGGTCAGCAAGTGGTCAGAAAAGCAGACTGCGGAGTACAGAAGATGCCCTTGTTGGATTTTGATTTACTTCTAGGAAGAAAATGGTGAAGTTGTGCTCAGGAAGAGAACTGCAGGTTTGCAGGAATTAATCAAAGGTAGAAAATACTTACCTGCAAAGGGGTATTCTATTAAGTTTGAAACGCTGCGTTAGAAAAGTGTCAGAACTAAAGGAATAAATATTGCAGTAGAACAGGCTGTCAGGTCTTGGGATTTGTGATACAGGTGTTATGAGGTGTGAAAGCAGGAATGGAGAAAAATAACTGGAATCTGCAACAGCATATATGTCAGTGAGGGAGAAAACCATGTTGTAAAACTGGAGGAGAGCAAGTGTGGTATTAACAGATGTTAGAAATCTTTTATTTTACTGAGATTTGATTTCTGGGATGGAGATACACCAATGAAGGGATCAGGTTTTTCATAGCTAGTTAAAACTATTTTTGATAAAAGCTAATGCTATAATTCATTGGTGCAGTATGCACTTGACATAAAGCGAATGATGGCAGCGATCCCTGGGGGATTTGCTTCGTAGAGTAATGAGAGCAGGCTTGGGTGCTTATTGTGCATTTTATGGGCTGATTTGGGGGTTTGTGCTAGAGTGAAGGTTGGATAGATTGGGATGTATCAATATGTGAGTTTATCTCTCTCGTCATGTAAAGGCTTTTCTGAGAAGGATATTTTTAGCAATACTTAGATGAATATTATTAGAATCTGGATTAATCTCTGTAACATCTTCACTCAGCAGTGGTGTATCCATGGTGGTCTTAAGGACGGTAAGCAAGGCAAGGTTTTCAGTCATGGGTGTCTCTTGTGAGATTAACACAGGAAAAGAAGTCAGGCTTTGGCACGTAAGCCCTATTGTCTGTCCTTTCAGTGCTGTTAATCTCCTCTTTTTTATGATGGCAGCATGGACCACATATTTTTTGAGTGAGATCCAAGTTAGTTGAAATATAACTTGGTTTGTTTAGTAGTAGCTGGATCAAACCTCGGTGTGAGACATGTAATAAAAAATTCTGGTGTGTTTTGCTGCAGTCTTACACTGGTAAGTCTAGGTAAAGGTAACAGGTATATTAACAAGAACTGTTATTAGGTCTGAAATATAACTTGTAGTTCCAGTCAGTCATGGATTTATTGATAGCACTGGGGGGGGGAGGGGTCTAATCATGGCANCCTTTTCCATATAGTGAAACAAGCAGTCAACCAGTGAAACAATTTGGATTAAAAGTGCATTCAAGGTGTTAATTTATTTCTTTGACTGTCTAATAGGCGGTGCAACTAAATACATATTTCTGAGAGACTGCATCTACTGCTTTGCAGAGAAAGCCTCTCTACACAGTGCTAATTTATTAAAAAGAAGGAATGGATATCAGTTGCTAGATCCTTAATACATACAGCAAAAAAATCTTCTTTCTAGTAGGTGAAAGAAGCTTTCATCAGGTGAAAATTGTATAGCACCTGAAATACTGGTGAAGGTCATGGCTAAGGTTACAAGGAGACAGACTGGGGTGGCCAGAAAATTCTGTGTGGGCTTTCCACTGGGCTGCCCCTGGAAAGCGGTGACATGTCTCCATGTCCACCCCAAAGGGACAGCTGTACCACCCTGAGAAGGGACCCACAGGCATCATAACTTGGTCATTAGTTGTGAGAGAAAACGCAGCAGAGAATGTGGTCTTGACCTACTTGATATCTATAATAAACCACATTGGTTTAGTGACCTGAAAATAGCATGCTTGGCTTTGATTTAAAATGAGTTGACCAGTGTAGTGGCTGGTTTAGAGCAGTGTATCTCCAGCGGGGAAGTGGAGCTACAGCAGCACAGGCTGCTGCGAAACCTGCCTGCCTGCTCCTGTCTAAGCTCTTACAAACAGATCCTCTTGAGGTAAGGAGGACATGAAACAAACGTAACTTCTCTGTGAAAGCAGTAGGGTGGAGATCTAGATGTCCGTGAATAATAGTGATTGTAATCCGCGAGGTAGACTCAATTTTAAAAGTTTCATAGGTATCTGGTATTTTAGGTACACGTCTTGCTTTCAAAGTACCAATGTTTCAAGGCAGATCCTTCAAGATGTTGTATTTCCATAGTCCCCAGTAGACCTATGCTGAGATAGTGTCATGTGGCACCGGGGAGAATTTGGCTCTTGATTGAACATAAAACCTGATCTGTATAATTCTGCCCTGCATGAGTAGTCCCCATAAGCCATTTAGCTAAGGGTTGCTGGTGTGGGCAGAAGTTTTCCAGAAAAAAAAGGGAGAAACGTGTTGCAAAATGGTATCGTCAAGTGAAATACCAGCCTCTGCAAAGATGGAAATGTATGTATACTTGAGGTATATGTATACTCCGTATTCCTTCGTTGTAGGTGGGTTTCTTAATGACTGAAATCTTCCACTACTTTTTGAATACCATTCTGGATGAAGGATGTATTTCTTCAAAATTTTGAAAGCCTCATTAATGACCTATGATTGCTGTTCTACAGGAACTCTCCCAAAGTTGGTGATGGAAGATGCCATGTGCTTTTTGAATAGTCAACCTATGGCTCATGTGTGTCTTGCCTTTTGAGGGAGTAACTCTTCATAATCTCTCAGCATTCATAAAAAAAGATGATTTTGTCAGACTGTATTAGAAATCACAGCTTTTGTTCAGGCTGGCTCTATGGGATAAAACCTTTCCACAAGGATAGGAGTTTCAGTTAGTGAAATGTGACAGCTAAAGAAGATTAGAGATTTCCTCTTTGGCTGCATTTACTCGAGGATAAGACTAAATTATTTCTATCATAATAACTAACTAAATATTTTCTATTGAGAAAATGGATAATTTGCACATTGGTTATTTTAGATATCAGTCCAGTTTTACATGGTTTATATGTTCTTTGTAACAGATTATCATCATAATTATCAATATGAGCCCAGTTCATAAGCCTCTGTATTATCTCAGCCTGTAATAGTACTTTAATGTAATACCAGCTCTGCTCCTGACAAAATCAATGAATATTTTGCTCTGGCTAACATGCAGCAATGTTGTAGAGGTTGACAATTAAGACTGGTGCCACTGACTAACCCAGTGGAAGTAGCATTTTTATTTTCTTGTGTGTTGTACTGGGATGAAGGCCAGTTGGCCTCTAAAGATAGTTTCCATAGCTACTGTCCTACAGAGAAAGAAAATGCTGCCACAGCGTTTTTCCTTTGGACCTTTATATTTTTTATGCAAACTGTCAAGACAATTAATTTTCATCAGATGTATTGGTTATTAGCTGTTGAAAGCAGGGGGGCACGGATGGGTACATATGATGAAAAAGAGCATTAAACCAAGTAAAACATCAAGAGATTTCTTTATGTACACAATATGAAGGCGTTTCAGATTTATAAAATCCCATTACTGCAGCATCTGATATGCCAGAATGCAATCTATGCTCAAAAGACAAGGTCCCAAAGCTGCTCAAGTTTATTTCTGAGAATAAGCAAGCCTGGCACTGGCTTTCACCGTTGCCTCTTTCCGGGTTTCTTCTTGTTGAATGTTGTAATCTAGATTTTTAATTCCTTTTAAAAAATGTCATTAAAAAATATCCCTACCTGTTAGAAAAGCTGTCAAACTTTGGTTTAAACAGAAACAAGTTTTTGTGCTTCTTGTGTATAGAAGGACGTAAAAAGGGCAGTAAATACTATGGCAGAATGTTGTGTAAAAAGAAGCATGAGATTATTTCTTGAGGTTAGCTTGGGCAATGTCTTCATTTCGCCCTGCAAGGAGACATCAGGGCACATAGCTTCAAAGTTGGGGTTGGCTCTGGGAGTCATTAACATGTGGTTATATTACCAGCTTAAACTGCCCATTTCCCGTAGATCGCTGAGGCAGAAGTAAGTATTTGAGCACTCAGATCGTAATACTTGAGCAATTTGTATAAATTTATGACACCTTTTCTCATTCTCTCCATTTAAATAATGGAATGGGTTCTGTCTGCTCTCTGTAGTTACGGATCCAGCTGCTGTTACTGTGCTCCCAGGCAGCCTTTGTGGTATAACCTCTTCAGAGATTCTAACGTCAGCTCTTACTCCCCAGGTTTGTCCTCTTCTGTGACGTGAAGGGACAGTACACAGACATTACTAAATGCTTTTGACCATAGTCATTGACTTCAAGGTCAAACCAAATTTGCTTAGGAGAATCATCACTGAAATACGAGTGTTAGAATTGGTGAAAACTTGTTTGCTTCAGCAATGTAAAAATATTAGTGAAAAAGCAATGTGCTTTGGAGGAGAGCTAGGGAAGGGGAGGATGTGGGAGAAATAAAATACAGGCGTAGAGAGGATGGATGTTAGGAGCAGCAGTTAAGCAGGTGAAAACATGGCTCTACCCATCAGTGTGGCTGTTGAATGGTCGGCCAGCGAACTCCTGGGGAAAATCCTCTGACCATTGAGGAAGGAGCAGATAAATAACCTGAAAATGAAAATCTCCAGCCACAGTATGATGGTGGCTGGAGGCTGCTACCCAAGAGGAGATAAATAGACTAAAAGTCTGAAGGACCAGAAGGGCATTTTGCTTTGTGGTTGTGAGAGCATGTTCTTCCCCTTCCTTTCTAGTAAAGCTCTGCCTGTCTGATTGTTGGCTGGCCAGTTAAGCGCTAACAAAAGAGATGTTACATGTCTGAGGCTACTGGTGCTTTAGCTGCATGGATCACAGGCTTTCAGGAGGCAGCAGAGCATCGGGGTGGTGATTAAGAGCCCAGCTGGAGGTTTGTGGCTGAGGCTGCAGGAATGTCCCACAGGTCCTGCTGAGCTGCTGGGGCTTCCAGCAGGTGCTTGAATCATCCCAGTGGTCCAGGAAACAGGGCTGGGCTCTGCCCAGCCTTAAGTAATTTCTAAAGCCTTCTGATCTCCAGCTCTAACCATCCTTCTCTGTCATTGTCTGTCTCTTAAAAATCCGGGCTAGTTACTTATCTGGGTAACTCAGCTGATTAAATACAGGTCAGTGGGAACGGGCTGGCTGAAACCAGCCATCTGGCTGCCTGTTTAAAGTATTAAATTGCTGCTTGGTATCATGGGCGTGATTTTTTAGCGTTTTTAGATACTTTGCTTCATTAATACCTTCGACACTACTGGTGAGTTAACTTAGAAACATGTCTTTAAAGACTTGTTTACTTACAAACATTTTCCTCATTAAAGAAAAGTTGATCATTGTTGGTTTTGCAGGGAATGCACTAAAAGATATCATTGTTTCTGAAGAAAATACATCTTTGGGAAATCTTGTGGACCATGACCTGTAGATAGGGAAAAATGGATATTGTTCTGTACCTATTTAGAAAATAAATACCTTTCTCTATCTGCCACTTGCAGTTCTGAGACACTGGAAGCTTTGAATTTTTAGGTAAAGCTATAGTTTTTTATAGGTACATACAGAAATACTTTTTATAAATAAGGATTTTCATAGTGTTTTCACAAGACAGTGCTGAGGGAACGTACCTGCAGATGGACCTTGTGTACTTTGAGAGTCTGTCTTTTCCTAAATCTTAGGTTGTGAAAAAAGCAAGAGTATGCTAACTAAAATAATTTTGAATTTAGCAAGTAGCTGCATAACCATCTAACACACTGGGATGTTACATTGATGCCAAGTGAGAACTTTGTAGATAGAGGCCAGTGGAACAGCTGCTGGTACAAACCTTCATGACCAGAGCCAGCAGCAAGGCAAAGTAAGAACTTATGTCTTGGTCAGGCATTGCCACCAATGGTGTTTAGGGAGAGAATGAATATGGGGTTATTTTCTGAGCAGGCTAAAATCCTAGGATTTAATTTCCACGTGAGATTAGGTAACAGCTTTCAGTGTCTACTATGAGAACTGTTTTTGTGGGATGTGCAGCAATGAGCAGGCCCTGGGTTTATAGTAAGGAATCGCATGCAGTTGAAAAACATATGGGTTTTTTCTGCTTCACTAGAAAAATCCTTAACATGTCTTCTGGATAACCTCCAAATGATAGACGAAACTAATTAAGACAATATCTTGTTAAGAAAAATATGTCAACATGGAAATATCTCAGTATATCAAAATATGCTTGTTCTTGCAGAATGGTGAAAGGAGAAGCTATTCTGTTCTGCTTTAGGGACTTTCAGAAAGGAAAGCGAATACAAATGTCTCTTAGATGTTGATCCCCTGAGTTCACAAGAGCTCTGAACACCTGCCTAGCAGCTTAGACCATTAATAACGCATATTCTGTATATAGAAGTACTTTTCATTCTTTCTGTATTCGTGTAAAGCACCATTAAGAGTAAACACAATTTTGCTAATGAACCCTGGGTGTCAAGGTGATTGCTTCTGTTGGCTTTCTCTAAGAAAATTGCTAATTATTGGTGGTGAATGTTAAAGTAGGTGATTATTGCAGCCTTATTCTGATCCTTTGCATTGAAGGTAAATGCTTACCTTCGGCTGAAGCGGCAAAAAATCAAAATGCCCATGTATGTATTTTGTGCCAACCATTTTTCATCTCATATAAATTAAAGGCATGGCCATGTAGTGACACAGGAGATTTATCTACAAAGTTTATCACCATTTTTTATTTGGCTATTTTTCTTCCTAATCTATTAATATGGTTCTAGTTTTATGATCTCTAATATCAAAGTAACTTAAAATCAAGATCAGGCTCACTTACTTAATTGCCAGATGCCCTTTACTGGATTTATTTTCTTGTTATATCGTTTGACTGGGGAATTAAATTTTGAAATAATCAATACCTTGGTTTGAAACAGACTTCTGATTCAATAAATGAGGTAATTGCTACGTGAGCACTGTGTGTGATTTTTATTTTTGCTTCCTACCAAAGGTGATGGAGCTGGCTGTAGTGGTGGCTATAAGTCATTTCAGAGCCCAGTTCGTTACCCAGAGAATGCTGCTGGAACCTTTCCCCTGTGAAAAATGTCAAAGAGCTTTATTCAAACATCAAATTGTTGTCAAAACATGCTATTTGTTTTAGAAGCTGGAGAGCTGTGGATTTGCCTAAGTGTCTGGTTGACATTTGAACTGCTGAAAATCTTTCCATTTTAATACTCCAGACAGTTATTATTTTAAGTGTTTCTTAATATACATTTTAATGTGTTTGGAAATATCAAATGCTAATATATCTTAATCCTTATTCACCCGTGTGTTTTAAAACACTTGTTTTGTTTGCTAAAATTGAACTTCCATGGAAGTTGATGCTATTTGAGCTTTGAGAAGCTGGCCTTGTTCATGGAGCAGATCTGGCTGGTGTCTTTGGGGAAAATCATTTAAAATGCCCCAAGAGGGTTTAGTTTGTCTGGGTTTTCTTGAAGGTGATTGCTTCCCTGATTCAGGTTTTAAAGAGAGAGCTATTTCTTTTAGATGACGCTTACTTGTAAAAGGATGGCAGTACACTTTTTCGTAATAGGATTTTCAGTCACAAATAATTGGAAAAGTTTTGAGTAACAGTTCTGACCCAGCTTTGTTGAGCTGTACTAACTGAAAGAATAGACAGTACCCAAGTTTCATCTGATATTTCTTCCTTCAATATTCAAAGAGCACATTTTACAGAAGTTGTACTGAAGCAAGTTCAGATCAATGCATACGAGTTCTTTTTAACCAAACTCAGTAGAACAACTTGAGTAACACAGGTGGATCTTGTGCCTGTTGCTGTTCAGTCTTCTGTGTTTCATTCCTAGGCAACCACTGTGGCTGTGATTTGACTATATCTGAATTTAAATGACTTCATAAATAAACCCAGAAATACTGTCATTGCTCCCCTAATACGTCTGATGAGCTCTGGATTTCATTTTCACTGTTGTTAAGTGTTAGACTGGTATATTATATGGTAAAACTGTCACTGATAACTTAATTTCTCCATCTCTCTTTGAACATGTTGGAAAGCATTTTGCATATATTACCATACGCTGTGTCCATTATTTAAAGTGACAACTGTAATTTCTATATTAAAATCAGCCCGTGTGTGTGCCAACTGCTGTTTGGTTCAGAACAAGTAATACTCTTGGAGTGGTCCTCTCAGTTTGTGCTGAGATCCTTGTAGATCCATGTATTTCAAAAGCAAGTCTTTTCTTCTCCTCTTTTAGGTCTATTGAGACAACACAGCTCGAGTTTGAGGTTCCAGTGAAACATCTAATTTGTTAAAACATGTAGTCAGCCAGAGGCCACAGCCATTGACTTTATCTAGTCTTCTTTTATAAACAGAGTGATACAAGAATCATATCATTAGCATGGAACTGATTTTATTGCTGTAAGACTGCATGAATATGAATTCATATGTTGGGTTGCTGTAGGATACTTCAGAGTCATTTTCAATACGCTGGTTTTTCTCTTTTTGGCATGGTGAGGTGTGGTTTAGAGAACATTATTTTGTTTAAAGCATTCTGAAGCAAGTTTCCTAGCTGGGAGGAAAGACTATGGGAAGCCCTGCAGTTTACAGCTTTTTCCAAGGTAGTTTGTTAGGCTATCACTTTAAATAAGGGAAAAAATATATTCACTGTTATTAGCTGCCCTTTATTTATTTATTTATTTATTTTCCTCATCCTAAAACTAGGAGGTTACTGAAATTCACAGAGTTTTGTAGGTAAGTCTGAACTACCTTCTCTCTTCAAATGTTTGCAGTCAATAAACAGGGTAACATTCCTGAATCTGAAAACGAAAGTGACAATTGCCGCCTATCAGTACTTTCAAAATGTACTTTATGTAGCATTTGAGAAATGCTCTCACAAAATATTTATTTCATTTGTTTTATTTATTTCTTGCTGAGAGTCCTGTTGGAAGGTGCTTCCAGGGTCTGTATTGACATTAGGTGTGTACCCTGAATGACGTCTTGTGCCAGTGCCTGTTTGCACATGATTAAATGACTTGTTCCTCTTAAATTACAAATAATCCATTTTACATTTTTACCAAAAGCGGATCATGGATATACACATGTAAAACTGAATAGCTGATTTTACAGAAGTGTTGTAAATATGGCAAATATTGCATGTCTTTCAGCACACACACTCAGTGTTGATCAGTTATTGCGTGCCATAAACTCTATTTCTATTGTTTTAGTAGCTTTTTTCCCCCTCATTTTGGTTGTAGCTTCAACTACTAAGCATTTGTTTAGCTTTTAATCTCCACTCCCTTTGCTCTGTTTTCTGGTTGGGTACCCACAGCCTCCTGTGTGTGTTTTTTATACTGTATCATCCACTGGAAATTTAGAAGAACTAATAGAGGATCTACGTGGTATATATGTGAATGTTTTCTTTTATATATATATATAAATATAGATACTCTCTATACATGATAGACTGGTTTAGCATATGCTTTGACCCGTTCTGATGCTTTCCTAAGTACGAAGGACTCAGTGTTCCTGCTCTGTACTCCTGATACCCAATGCTTAGTCTAGGGGTGCACATGTAATACCCATGGAAATTGGTGCTGCTGTTCTGCTGCTGTTCCCAAAAGAGCATACGGCATCTCACTGCCCGATTTATTTGAGTTCCCATAAAATGATGTGAGAAGAAATTCTCTCATCTCTCAAGTGAGTTGGTAGAGGAAGGCAGAAATGGGAAAGCAGCACAAAATTCAACTCTGGGGGCCTGATTCGAGTTTCAGCTGCCTCTGGCCTTAAAATTGAGACAGTCCCCATCAGAAATATGTCCACCTGACTGAGCGGTGTTTCTGGCTCTTAATAGAATAGTATTCTTACTCTCGAGGTTGCAAAATGAAACTCCAAGAAACAACAAAAAAACTTATAATTTAAGCAGTAAAGGAAAGGACTCTCTATGAAAAACTTTGATTCTTTTCTCCTTTTTTTTACTCTTTGAGTGGAAGGTCATTGCAGATTTGCTAGCAATTTTTGCTGGAATACTTACGTATTGAACAACTGTGTAAAGAGAAACTCAAGAGAGGGAAGTCCGGTGAGCGACACAGAATAAAATCACTCGGAATTTGTTCTGTGTCCACAAAAGGAAAAAAGGATTATTTTTCCAAGGTACTTTAATGTTCAATTAGAACAGTACGAGTGACAACTGGAAGGTTACAGAGTATGCAATAAACGTCGCTCAGAGAGAGAAAAGACATAGTAAGTGCAGCCTGTTAAGAAAAATCCTCATGGCATAGGCTTTCTGGATGGATACAAACACAACACACTTGGTAACACCCCCCAAAAAAAGAGAGTTCAAAGAATACCAGCAATGTGTTTTGATGGTCTGGGAACAGAAGAGTGGAAAAAAGGTGAGAGGTCAACCAGTAATGAAGCAAAATCAGATATTTTCTTTGAATTGTAAGAGCAAAACTGCAAAGCTTTGTAGAGAACGGGGAGAAGAATCTTTCTAAACATTCTCAGAAGAAAATCAGGTGACTGTATCACTCGGGCAGAGCAGAAGGAAAGCTGGTTATGAAGAAAGCAGTGGGATCTAAGAGTTCAGTTGAGCTTAGTATCCAAAACAATGTATTTGGGTTTTGTTCCTTACGCCCTATTTTTCTTCAGTTGTGCATTTGGTCCTTTTTCTTTCTGAAGAAATACATTTGTGACTTTTTATTCCCATGGAAATACAAGAGATGGCCTAGTGGTGTGTTTTGGGGGTCTCTGGTTTACAGGCCTAGTTGCCTATAGCCTTCATCATTCTCTTGCAACTTCACTGAGTTTCAGAATGTGGTAATTTACTAACAGGATGTGGAATCAGGGCTTTGCATGAATGTTGCCCACAGAATTTAAGAACAATTAGGATTAAGACTAAGCAAAGATCTTCCGATACCCCTAAAATGTGTGCATGGAAGGACAGATGCTATGAGAAGTAACAGCAGTCTCCTGCCATTCTGTGCTGTTAGTTTATGTTAGTAATTTTGGTTATGAAAAAATGTTCCATAATTGTCAGTCTTCTGTGAAACAAGGGTTCTGACTTCATTTTCGTAGAGGACAACCATATAAATTTCAGCTAGCACCCTCTCAGACAGCCTCAGGGGATAAGACTGAAGGAGTTGAGAATTTTTTGTGCTTTGATGCATTTGTTGGGAAAGTTACACTCCTATTAAGCGTGGTGCATTTTATGTTAATAAACAAAGATCATTAACTGAAGACTGAAGTGCTGCCAATCCTGAATCTTTCATGAGCAATAAATTCTCATTAAAAATCCTTTAGGGAAATGCTATCCTTTCAAAAGAATTTCCACAGCACATCATCTCCATGTCACAAATCTCCAGAGAAAAAATATATATGAGCAACCAGTGATTGGGGGATTTGTTAGCTCAGCTTCCAAGTCCTTTGTAAAAAGAAAACCTTGTTTGATTGTTTTTTCCTTTGTTTTTCATTTTTCAAGGTTTTAAGTCAAGGCTTAGTGTAAAAAAGATAATTTAATTTTGCTGGAAGTGGCTGAAGGGGTTCAGCATTCACAGCTAATTCTGTTTAGGTCACAATTCAGAGAATTCTTCATATGTCAGGAGATGATCTTTGGGATTCCAAATATTTATTTTTTTAAAAAATAAAACTAAAGAATGCAAAAAAAAAAAAAGTAAAATAAATATGTATGCTGTAAGGATCTAGTATTTCAAATCTTGAATATCCCAACAAGAAACACAAGAACTGAGACTCCATCTAGTCTAGAGCATGGCTTGAGCACGCTTAAAACTGAACAGCAAAGCTAGAAGTTACACACTCAGAATTTGTAAGACACAGCTGGGTGCAGTGAAACTGAGGAGAAACAGCTACACAGTCCCTAATGGCGATGCAATGCACAACCTACAACAGCAGGCTGGTTTTAAATCTAAAGTAGAGTAGAAGTGCTGAACGGTGTGCTGAAGAAAGGCAAGATGTGACAAGTACCCTTAGATATAGTGGTGTCTTTATAGTCTTTGCTCTGTTTCTTTTTTCTTGAATATGCATTTAAAAAAAATATTCTTTCTAGGGCTCTGTAGAGAGAGTGGCTGTATTCACATCTCTGCTGCTGCTTTCAATTTCACCCAGTCACAGAAATCAAAATCTGACTCTTTTGAAAGTAGCATCTGCTTTAGCAGCATCCTCCTGGTGCTGGCGACTGATGTGTTGCCAGGCCCGTGTCAGCTCTGCCGAACAGCCAAATGTCACCAGCTTTGGTACTGGCAGCAATGAGAGCAGGTGTGTTTGGGGATGAGGACCAGAAAAAACATCTTGTGGGCATGTGAAATGAAGAGTGGCAGTTGTGTGTGTGTTCAAAATAAGAGGGTGTAAAAGGTGGTGGCTTAAATTGTTTTCTCCCATGGGCTAAATTGTAATGTAGCAATCACCCTGTTCCTCTTTCATTACCCACTTTGAAACTAGATACACTATCAAGCTAAACAGAGAGGGTTTTAGCAACCTGTCCTTCTGTCTTACCTTATTTAAAGAAGTGGAGCTCCTGGGCCATATACTAGTATGGGAGGATCCAGGTGAGATAGATGGGTACCAGAAGGGAAAGGTGGTACTGTAAAATTTGCTTTCCAAACTGATTTGTACTGGAGAAGGTCATAAGAATGGTGCAGTGGCTCTGAGGATGCTGTCAAAAAGAAGATAAACACTACTATTTTGTTTTAATTAGAAAAGGGCAAACTGCAGGCCTTGTACTGTGAAAGAATGCTCAGAAAGAAATTTGGTATCATTTTAAAGCATTTTATGGCTTCATTAAACAGATGCTTTCATTTGTGTGAGATATTTTCAAGTAGCACCTGAAAACAAGAGCAGGCAGTTGTCCTTGTAGTAAAGGATGGGGATCTGTGTGCAGCAGCTGCCTATATTATAATTTAAAGTTTCTTTTGCTGAATTAATATTGCAAGCTGTGTTGTATTAGTCCTTTTCTTCTTTTTTCCTGTTTGAACACTGAGCTTTTCCATAATGGTAAGTCTTTGAGAACTTGGCAGCTTGCCTAATTGTGCAAATTCCCACTATATGCTTCTTGGATTGCAATTTATTGGCAGAAATAATCTAGCATTAAATACAAATATTACCATTAATGTAACGTTAAAATGGGTAAATCAGTCACTTCCATATAGAAATTTCAAACTACAACAGTGTGAATTTGTAAAATTGCTTTTGCTAGGTGCTTTATGATGTGGATTGCAGAACAGAGACAATAAGGCTTATGGTTAATGTACCACTTTTAATAATAACAGATTTTGTGGGACAGATCCTGCGCTCATTTATTTGTAGTAGTGCCTTTTAGTAGTTTGTGGGATATATTGAATCAAAAGGTTTAAACAGGGAGCAAATCTGAACAGAATTTGGCCCTGCTGAAACCCTAACTGCTTTTCAATAAGTGCAAGGTTTACATAATGCATGGATATTGCATTTATAATGTCATGTCTAATCTGTACTTTAGATATATTTCAGAATTTAAAACTGTAGTGCTGTTTACTTGGTGTTTCTTGGCACTTAGGTATTTGATGTTTCAAACTTGATGTATTAAAGTCAACAGCCAAGTGTAACTCCCATGCCTGCTGCAGTTTACTGTGTTGTGGTTGGGCTAATATTTAAAATAAATCTGTAAGTAAGCTTTAGAAATTATTAGGAAAATGTTCAAATTTTTTTCCTTCCATTTTTAGTGTTTCATTAAAAAAAAATATCAGCTTTTTTCCCCACCCATTTTCTTCTTCCACCTGGAGTCTCAGCCCAGAAAAAAGGCTTCAGAGGAATAGATCTGAAAAAAAAAGTTGCAACCGAATGTATTATCTCATGAATAATGGTCATAAGTGAGATGTTCCAAGAGATTTGTAAAATGATTGCTTGGTATAATTCATAATTATCCTCATGATTTGGCATTGTGTCGTACAGGCATTAATCTTTTATCCTACAACTGAATGTGTGCATCCTGGGGAAGGAATAAGTTTCTAACATTACTTTACCTGTTTGTTTTCTTAATCAAGTAACTGCATTGAGTGTGGCAGTTTGTACCATCTCCATGTCTCCATGTCTTGTCAAGCAACTGAAAGGTGGATTGGTGGCTCTATTGTCATCCTAATTATTTAACAATTACTAATGAACATTATTTAAAGGTTCCTATTTTAAAAGCTTTTGCTCTTCACTTACTGGATTTTCTACATTACTAAGGTCAGAAACCATCCCAAAGCTCAAGAGAAAAAAACCCCAAACCACAACATTTTAAACTTTGAGTCTAGACCTCCCTAACTATGATACTGTTGGCCCAAATACGTACAGAGTTTGAGATGGGCTGTGCTGTGGAGTCAGCTCTAATAGTGGAAGGAGACACACCAGCATTACAAAATAGATATTTGAAATGTTGTCTAAAATACCAGTGAATCATTAAAGTCTTGCACCCATAATTTCAGTGTTGAAGACAATAAATGTCAATGAAGCAATAAAGATTGCCAATGTGAGAGGAGATGCTTCTGTTGAAAACGCATCGCCATCAGTCCCCGTGCATGTGCTTGGGACAGGAGAGCTACTGAGCTTCAGTGCTCAGCCGACCTTGGCCACCGTGCCGGTGCTGAGAGAGTAATTTATCAGGAGAGCAATCCTGTGATGATCTGCCGTGGACTCCTGATAGCCTTTCCTTTTCTCATTTCTTTGCTGTGGCTCTGCCCCCACTATACTCCTTGCTTTCCCTCCTCCTTTCTGACCAGGGTACGTGACTCAGCTCTGTGTTACCCCGTAATTTCTTCCATGGTATTTCATTTATGTTTGGTGTCTTGGTTGGATGCTTCTAGAAAGTAACTAGATGGTCGTCTTTCAATGTCTGCTACAGATTTCATATGTGTCTGCTGGAAATTGGTGAGGAGCCCCTGGGGAGTGCTGATACCGATTTTTGATTATAGTTATAATTCTGTGGGGGTTTTTCCTTACTGTTAGTGTCACCTAAAGAAAATACAGTTTAAATAAGTTGCTACCTCTTTTGCTTCTCTGGATTTGGCAGTATCACATCTTGTAGAAGAGGATTTTAGTGTAAATTATATTTTCTGTATGCTTATCTTCTATTACATATGAATTAGCAATAAATAGGAGCCTTTGCCTTGCTGGTGGCTCGTCCTATCTATTCGGCTTCTGCTTGACAGCAATAATGTCCATTATTATAACACCAGTCTTTGCAATTATTGTAAAAATACTTGAATAAAGCTTGTATTTTCCTCAGCTTTAGATTTACAATGAAAATTTTGTTTAAAGATGACTCTTATTGCCAGATAAGAGTCTAAAAGGCCAGTTTCAAAATGCACGCGACACTGACATTTATAAAGCACCACATGCCTTCGTTGTCCATGATCTTCAGTAGGAAGGAAGGTTGCAGCATCACTAACCACTGCGATTGCAATAGGAGCTGAAAGAGGCGCATTAGTTCACTGCAGCCGTTCCACCCTTGGCTGTTCCCCTGTCAGATCTCATAGACTCAGCGGGGTCAAGCCTGGTCAGCATTCAGATGGGTAACTGCCCTGGTGAACCAGGAGCTGAAGGAAACCAGGCTTGTGTCTCCCCACACAGACTAGCGATGTTCATAAGTCGTTTTCCATTCTTTTTGAATTCTGATTGTGTTCTTCATTGAAACCATAAAATTATTTTTCTTCATTAGAACTGTAAAGTTGTTATTTACCACTGAAAATGTATCCTGATTCTTTGTGGCCGAGTTCTTGACAAATGGATATAATTCAGCACATTTGAAGGGAATCTTTATTTCTTAACTTTATCCTGAAACTAGATGGAGAAGCAAAGACCTGTATCGAAAAGCTTCTGAATGTGACGTTTCAAAGTAGAAATGAAAATCTTATTTCAAAATTTGGGAAGCTGAAGTTCGCTGCTAGAGTGTTCTGTTTTGTTGTAAAATAGCAATATGAAGATGGAGAACTAAGAAAAAGGGTATCTCTCACATCCAGTGTAGCTTTTATTGTGTTTTTTGATCTGAGAATATCTGTTACCGGATCAGGAACAGTATCAGCATTAGTTCAAAATGATGTCATTGGCTTGTGATTGACAACTTCCCTACCTTTACCCCTGTGGACTGGGAGAAGTTCAAGTGGCCCAGTTTTGCAGTGAAGCTCTGAGCTATGTGTTTTAGTTGTCACTGGCACGTGATACAGGGGTGGGTTTTTTGTCTGGTAGTTGATTGAGTCAAACTGATGGGAAGGGAGAGGGAAGAAGAAATTTTATTTTAAGGAGAGTTGAGAATTTGCAGGATTGTTTAGCACGTTTATGTTTTTCTTGGACTAAATGGACTTTCCTCAAACTGTTGTTTTTTAGAACAAGCTACTGCAATATCTACTAGCGATACTGAGACTTGAAATGTATCTTTCTTCCATCCACACAGTGAATACTTGTGTGCTTGGTTCCATCTGGAAAGGATATAATTGAATCTTTGTTTGGCTCCTTTAATTATCTCTTTGCAAAGTCGTTGGCTGGGAATTTTGCCACTTACAATGCAAATATTCAAACTTAAGAGCATAAACCGTGCTTTCAAAGAGCTTTTTTGTAAACCTTTTATCATGTGGTGGTTTTTCAAAAGCGAACACGAGAACTTCTCAATGAACATGTTTTGATACTTTTTAATCCTCAGAGAAGATTTTGTTTTCTTGCAGGTTGACTGTAGTTGCTTAATTAACTTTGTTAATTAATCATGCTATAGGGATGAAACATGCTTGATTAAAAATAAATAAAACTGTATAGCAAGAAAGTAATGCTACTGATTTTCCTATTTAAAGGCAAAGATTAAAAAACCCACGAGATTAACTTTGAAGCTGCATGTCAAATATTCTTTGCATTTGAAACATCTGAAAGGCTAAAGCAGCTAACAGCTTATTTTTGCAGCTCAGCTGTAGTAAAATGCTTATCCAATTGTAACACTGTGTTAAAAAATGGGGGCTCAGAGTAGTTACTGAAGGTGCTGTCTTAATCAAAACTGCCCGAGATGTGGGTAGTAACAAATGGGTTTATTTGGTCTTGCTTAGACATGAGGATCCTTGTTCTCTCTTGTCATTTATCATATATGAAAGCTTCCAACACTCCAAATGGGTGTTAAATGCTGTTGGCTCCTAACAGGATTTCGACCACATTTCTCACCCGTTATACCAGCATACATTTGGAAATGGGTTGCTGCGGGTGATGGGCTAAGTGCATCAAAATGAAGCTCCCTGGAAGGGCCTCCAAGATGACTGCAGTCCAGAGGCATGCTGAGTGTCTGCCATATGTCCTGCCTAGATAAAGGGAACCACCTGCGGAGGTCTGGTTGCAAGTGTGCAGCTCTTTGGCGCAGGGAGTGCAGACGGGAGAGAGAAGATGCTCTGGGACCTGTTTGAAGTGAGAGCGCAGAGTTTGCTTGCCTCAAAGTTGACTTATTTTCAGACACCACTGGAACAGATGAGTCTTCTGTATCCACTATTGCAGGGGTTTTTTTTCTCGTATAAGACAGTTAGGTTTCTTTCTCATAGTCTTCTACTGAAAAGTGGTTTTGTTCCTAATAGCAGCAGTGTTATAAACACAGTATGGGAACATCAGTCTTTGCTGTCTTTGCTGTCTTCACTGGGAAAAATTGTTAAGGAACCTCAGCTGGGGTCCTGACCGAGAGGGGGACGGGTTAGGAGGAACCCTCTTTGTGGATGGAGGTTGAATGGAATTTACTCTGATAAAATTCCAGGATTCCAGAAATGAGGAACTGATCCTGTGTTGGAGGCAACACAGAGAGAGGAAAATAGGAGTATTCCTCATGCAGGAGGAATAACTAAATAAATCTTTTCAAACAACTGGCAGGATGTGTATGGAGGAGTAATTTGTGGGGGGATTTGTTTGTTTATTTTTTCTCCCTGCATATTTTCTCGTAAAATATCTTTAGGCATTTGTTTTGCAATTAAAAAGTCAAAGCCCCCTCAAAGGGTATACTCGCTTTTTCCGCTAAAACACTGAAGGGCACTGAAGCGGTGCAAAAATGCAGCGGGCTATTTCCAGCAGATGAACTAAATCCTTAAAATAGGATTAACCAGTTTTGTAATTTGCCTGTGATTGTATCTGAGCAAGGCAGAGGGAGGTCGGTACATGTCTTTTAGAAGCTGGTTTTAGGACACTGGCGTTCGGGCTGTCTGTGCTGTGCTAATGCCACTCTCAACTGGCAGCAAATTTTCAGATGAGCAAAACAGGATCTCGATACCAAGCTGGAGTAACACAAATGCAACTTCCACTGGCCTGTGGCTCTGTCGTCTTTAGGTTTTACCAATATTCAGTGGTTTCCACATCATGTACATTTACAAATTACAAAATTAGCAAGGCCTAGTATTACACTGATAACTATGCGTGTCGGGTGCCACCAGCCGGCTGTATGAGGAGTGTTGTCTTGCATGTGGGGGCAGATGATAGTTAGGGAGGCTTAGCTTAAAGATGATGTCTTCTACTGAAAGAGAGGGGGAAGACTGGTTTAGTGACCTGAGCGTACACTGAGCTACAGCTGAGTGACACAAGTGCTGCAGTCATCAGGCAGGTGTGCACAGATCTTCCTCGGCAGAAATGGTTCCTGAGAAGTGGTTTATAGGCTACTTTTATTGCAAGATCAGGAATAAAACATCATTTAGCTTTTCATGCTAGATGAGAGTGAGTCAGTCAGTGACAGCAGCAGCTACAGAGTTTGGGGAGATCATTGGCTGCTGAGTCCTCCTTCACCCTTGGCTGAGCACCTTTGCAGGTTTTTGGGGTTGGGAATTTCCAGCCACTGCTCTTCTCAGCAGTGCAATGCATCTGTGTTCTCAAGACTTCATTCTTCACTGCAGTGTGCTGTATGGTTTTCTTTCCTGAACTGAGGATATCTCAGCATTGCTGGGTGGTGTGGGTGGTGTGGCTGGTGGGCGTGTGGCTGGAGCCCTTTGCAGGTAGCACAGTGCTGGTTGTCATGGTTTGGGGTCAGGGCACCCTCAAACCTGCAACAGAACGCTCTCTCCCCCTCCCCACCCGAAAATAGAAGAAAGGAAATAAAGGAGAGACACTTATCGATTAGGGAAGGAAACTAGAACAGCTTTACTAAAACATGAAAATGATAATAACAACAATAATAAAAAGTAAATATATACAAATATGTACAAAACCAGTATCGAACCCAACCCCCAGATGGTAAATCCATCCCCGTCCCCACTGATGCTGTGGAAGGGCCCAGCAGCAGCCGGGAACTGGGAGCTGGATTCAGGGATGCGGCCCAGAACCTGGGGCCCAGCCAAGGCCTGAGCCGGGGGCTGAGACCGGGGCCGGAGGCCTCAGGCCAAAACTGAAGCTGCCAAGGCCAAACCAAGTGAGGAAGAGTCCCGAAGCTGAGAGAGCAGCTCGATCCAAGAGAAATGGAAGACGAAGGGCAAAACTGGTGAAAGGGCCAAGAGAAGAAGGGGAGAGGCCGAGACCCTCGTGATGCCTCAGCTTTATGTTGAATATGACATATATGGGATGGAATCCCTCGCCGGCTAATTTAGGGTCACCTGTCCTGTTTGCTCCTCCCTGAAGGTGCAGCCTTTACTTTTCTGCACCCCCCCATGTGGTACACAAAATCTAGCAGTGACCTTGGTTTGTATACCAATCATTGGTACTAACTATAAACATGGAGCGTTATCACTCCTAGAAGCAGACACTCTGCAAAAAACATGCTGCTAACTTAGACAGACTTAGGTGAAAAATAAAAATCAGAATTGTTCTGTTCTAACCCAAACCAGGACACTGGTCCTGCTGGCCCTCAAACAGCACAGCTCTATGAGGGCAGAGGCTGCCTGCCCATAGCCACGGCTCAGTAGGCCTGAGCTACCGGCATGCTGACATTTATGTTATACCGGTAGTCACTGAAGCAGAGATCTTAAATATTCCGGGTGAGTGCTAGGGTGCTGCACTGGGATGGTTCAGCTCATTCTTTCCAATTAGATGAAGTAGAATTTCTGGGCAAACCATGAGTAAATGGAAAATTTCATACTTGATAACGGATATATTTGGATTTTAAAATACTTTTGCTGGAGGTTTCCAAAGCTGATCGTATTTTGTAAATAATTTATTCATCTGCAAATTCTGTGTTTCACTGTGCACTGATAGAAGTCTTCACGTGCTCATTAATTTCTCTGATATTTCTGCAGGATGCTTTTGTTTCAAAAATAGATATTATTCTTCAAAAATAGCCTGCTTCAAAAAGTGTGTCTTTGTTTCTCTTAAATCTTCTTTAAATCAGGTAGATTGCATAAGTCCCACTTTTTCTGTGAAGTATTTTCTGCTTTGCTGAGCTTCCAGAGCAAATTCCTCTCTTCCTGGTGGTTGGTTTCTGCACTAACCAAAGGTTTTGCAGTTCAGATACTTAGTACATGCTACATTTTCCCAGCCCATACACCGTGAAAATCCTTTTCCTTTCTTAGATATACTAAACCCCTACTTTCATTCTTTCTTACAACTTTTCAGGTGAGAGTGTGTTGTGATTGCCAGATCCTTAATTAAGCAACTTTATTGTTACTTGAGTCAAGCAAAACATTTGGGTGAGGATCTTATATGAAAAGAGCATAATAAAAAAATAGTAATTCAGAAGTTGCAAAATGCAGCACAGAGGTTTAGATGTTTTGGAATAGAATAGATTTTTTTAATTTCATTTTTATGAATGCATTTATTGATGAGCTAGCAGTCTTCTAGCATGTGTTAATACAGTGTGGAATAAAGCTGATGTTCAAGGCCATAGGAAAATAAATAATCTGATTTTTGCATAGTCTGTTTCCGTATCGCCGGCATGGTGAGCTACTTTGTTGTTGGAATGGAGCAAATGATGTTTAGATTCAGCTGATTTATTGATAGTTCTGTAAGACTTCTGAAAAAAAAAAAAAA
>WEIS01013849.1:0-15636 GCA_013389965.1 Todus mexicanus | reverse complement strand
TTGTTTTTAGGAAGTTATTTACTTGCTTTGGATTTGTAATTAGAAAATTTAATCCTGCATTATTAACAGTTCTGCTCTGGATTCCTGAATTTTCTCTGGCCAAATATGATTTTCAAAACTGTAGAGCATCCACAAGCTGAACCAAATGAAGGACAAGGCTATCAGTGTTTCAGAGACTGGGAGTTATCACATCACAGCTTTGCTGATCTATTATTATCCTAGCAAGATGAAACAAGAATGACCAAGTTAGTAAAATCGCCATTCATTATCTTTCATCCATATTTCTGCTTTTAAAAATGTTTTATTTAGTCATTTTCACATTAAAAAGTAAGCGGGTAGAACTCTAGTACTATTTAACCTTGCGACACTGGTCATATGAAGGCAGGATCTTCCTCTCTCTCTGTCTTTCCCCCTGCAAATGCCACCCCAGTTACCTGATAGTCATGACCATTCATTATCATTACCTAAACCAGTTCCCTTGGAGATGTGCTATTAAAATGTCAAAAGTAAACATTGATTAAATGCTTATGTAATATACTGATGGCTGGATATCAAGTCTAAGTACAGGCACGTTTGGCAAGAAACATTTGTATGGGTACTTCGAATTACTGGGTTGGTGTATAATTATATCAACTTGTTGTTTAGTTGTTTGTTTTGGTTTTTTTTTCTCAGAGTATTGGAAAAGGATGGTGAGAGAAAGCTGCTGCTATTTCTGGAATGATAAAATCTAGAATGGTTAGATCAGATCACAAATGAAATACAACTATGCAACAGTAGCACTTTGCTGCTTTATGGAACAGAGTTTATATGGCTAAGGATTTTCAAGTAGATGTGATGAAATGCTAGGGAGTGGATGCTTCCAAGGTATGTATGCCATAAACTGTTACAGAGGAACAAACCAAAAAAAAGTGTGAGAAACAAGGAAATAGTACAGGAAACTGATGCATGAATTTTGGAAGGAACTGGTGAGCAATGGGAGATTTTAGGTGAAAGACAGTGATGCCCTGTATTCTAGGGGTAGATAGAAATAAAATAGAATTAGTCAAGAAGAGAAGAGAGACTGAAAAAGTAAGTGTTGACAAAAAGGAAGACTCGGTCCAGAGAGTTTCAAATACACATATCTACTTTGGAGATGTTATTTGCAACATTCTTCAGTTCTTTCACATGTGGTTTTCTCCTTGTCAGTTTTTATCCAGTCATCTCTCTCCTCTACTGTACCCCTAAATAATTTCTTTGTGCTTTTTCCTACTTCCCAATCTTTTCCTCTTGCTGTCCTCTTCCATTTATACCCTCACCGTAGGACTCAATTCATTAATGCTTGCAGTGAAATGCATCTGAAATGCTGCACTAGAAGAAGGGCAGAATATGTCTACTAAATACATTCAACAGCTTTCCACTATTTGTGGTACAGGGCAGATTTCACTCAATGTATTGCATATATATTGTACTATTTCAGTCTCCTGGATATTTGGGAAGTTCTGCTATTTGAATTTTAATGCTAAACTCAGAACTGTAGCTTTGAGTTGATTTTATTCTTTCATGCACCACAAGGATATATCAGCCAATAATTAAGAATGTGAAAAACAGGCTGCAGTGAAGAGTCAATAATCCAAATACTTCTGTATACTACACATCCTCCAGATTGTTAGCAAATTTCTCTTTGATAACAACATGTTTTCTTTAGCACTGGTAAAATGACATGACATAACCCTTAGCATTTGAGAACGTGTATTTTTTTCAGATGGATTAGTTCAGGTAAGCAGATCTGATTCAAATATTTAACAGATTGTCCATAAATCTGACATTCATGGGAAGCTTTTAATTCTGAAGTGATCATAAACACTTCACAAATGCAGAGACTTCAGTTAGTGAATAACTCACCGAAGACTAGAAGCTGAGATGGTTGCTTCTGATAAATCTTTCATTGATGTGTGTGTCTAACCACCACAAGATGAACAAAGAGTCAGCGTGTTTCGTAATATACTCTTCTTATTTATTTTAATTCTTCTGTAAAAGTATTTGACATCTTTTTAGATTATTTCTTGAATTTACTTTTTGTTGCAATCAATCTTGATTCAACAAAATGTTCTTACAAAAACATTTTTAATAATGAAACAATTACAGGAGTAAATTTACATAACCAATGAATTCTTTCATTGTTTCTTTTTACTACAGTATTCTTCTTCTTGTGTTTCTCATTTCAGAGTAGTGTCTGCTAGTCAGTGTGGACCAAAGAAAATAGTTTAGTTGAAGCTGATTAAATTTCTTCATTAAGGCTTAAAGTTGAAACAGTTTATTGGGTAATTCTTTATAATTGCAGTTACTCTAGTTCTGGATTAAAGCTAGGGGCAGCTGCACTGCAGTAACTAGACTGTTCCAGCAAAATTTCCACACCAGCTCTGGAGAAGTAAAACCCGAGTTTTTGACATGCTAATTGTCATTCCTACCATCCACAAATGTGGTGTGACCCTTATTTTTTCCTATCCATGTGACTGTGCTTGAAGGAACAGTGGACAAATATGTCAAATGTCTCTGTAAGGACCTCCAAGGTAATTCTTGCTATGCCCACCTGGATACACTTGCTCACTAGTGGAGTAAATCAAGCACCAACCCAAAGACAAGCTATATTTTGTTCTGAGATTTGTCTGCAGAAAACAGGGCATGGGTGGCATCCCTGCTTGCATGCCTGTGCATCAGGCTGGACCAGAAGCTGGCTGCCAGGTTCCACAATCTTGTGTAGTGCTGGAGGGGGGCTCTCACTGATGTCCATCTCTGGGGCTGTAGCACAGGCTGCCCACTGTGCACTTTGCACCTCAGCCCATGCCAAGCAGCCATCATGGCTCATCTGGAAGTGTACAGAGCACTGTGTTGGGCCATGTAAATGTGAGCTCCAATGAAGGCTTAAATAAGGCTACTGTGGTGGGTGGGTGGACCTTCATCTGTAAGCTTCCTTCAGATGGGCTAATTCAGTCATTTTGATATTGCTTTTCTGCCATGTCTTGGCATCTAACCTCTTCTAAACTCATTCTATCCCCTTCCAAAATGACTGGCACTTATTTATGGTGCCATCTTCATCTTCTGATTAAACAAGAGTGGTAACTAACTGTGCATGCACAAGTGCTAGATTTGGTGACGTTCAGCAGCATTCCCAACTTCTATTTCAAACATACTAAAGGGTCACAATAAGTTGTCCTCAAATCTTCCCATCTTTATTTCAATCAACCTGAAAGGAGGATGGTTGTGCAGAGGGTATGGGTTGACCCACACATTTTGCAGCAGACCTGAGGATAAATTCCTGCTCCTGTTATTTTGAATAGTTTTGACTTTGATTCTTCTGCTGAAGTGGCTAGCAGATTCCTTCACATTGTCCAGAACAGTGGCATTTTGAAATAATCCAGATATGTGGGTGCAACTAATGAGAGTAAAACAGAAGAAGCAAACTTCAGAGCAAGATTGAAAATATGCTATGGAAATAACCTGTCTAGGTTTTGACAGATGAAATTTGAAGACAAATGATTTGTCTTTCAAGCAAAGGCATTTTTAAAAGAAAATTTAAATGTAATACATGAGGAAGAGTTGTGCTGATCTGAAAAGGAGGATTAACTGACATGATCTTGATTGTAGGGTCATTATGCTGCTACCTTGGAAAAAAATAAAACAAACGAAAAAGTTAACAGGAGCTCAGGGCAGTGGCTTTTAACAGCTTAGCCCATGGCGGAAAAAAATGTTACATACAGAGCTGCAGAATGTAGGAATCGCCTGATTGTGGGAGATTTATGGGCTTTAGGGGGAACAGAGGGCCATGTTGCGTTTCTACTGCAGTCCTGCTGTCCACAGACCTGGGGGAGGGAGAGCAGCCAGAAACAACCTTCCCCAGAAATGTTTCCTGAAATGAGGGCTGCAGTGAGAACTATCCGGATCTCTGGTCTGACTTGTAATCAGGTTGTGCTGGAGCTGTGGCATTCCAGTCACTTCTGCAGCAAAAATTTTTGTACAGAGGGGAAAAAAACCCAAGAAGTGTTGCTCGATTGATAAAATGTGCTCATCACATAATCTTGTAGCGCTGCTCCGACAGAAAAATGTATAACAATATGTGCAATTTATTGATAAATGTCAGCCTAAATAGTCTGCGAGAGAAGGGGGGGAGAAGAAAGCTATACATTTCCCACAAGCACCCCCTCAGGCAACAGCTTGAGCAAATACAATACATGCGATGCAATAAACTAAGATTATGGGACTTCACCACAGACAAGTGTGGCCTTCACCGTAGGCTAAGTAGGCAGTCACCTCAGCACTATATTTAAGGGGACACTGGAATAACAGACATAACGTGGTCATTCTCCAGTACTCCAGTTCAGACCAACTCTTCTACAACTGTTTCAATGACACTTGTCTATCTGTCATTTTTATGTAGAAACTCAGGACTTGCACATCTTCAGCGCTGCTCACACGCATAATTTTCATCAGTGCGATGGTGAGCATTAGCATGAGCTTGATTTAGAGCTTGAAACTGCTTACTCCAGTTTCAAGCCCCCTCAGGCTGTAATTGCCTGCTCTGGACTCTCCAGATGGGGCTTGACCATGTGCAGGCACAGAGCTGCGACAACCTTGTGTACCTAAACCCATGCTGTTTCCATGGCGGGGATGATGGGGTTTACACTATTACCTTGGTCCCATTCAATTCTTTCTTGTTGCAAGCTGCATTTTAATAAATAACACAAAGTGCCTGCAATCAGAATCCACCTTCCCACAGAAAAACATTTTAAGGTGACAAAACCACAACATATGGCTTAAATAACAATTTGAAGAAGATATTCTAAGCTTACGTTGTCAGGTCTCTACTGAAATACAGACTTTCTCACTGGTGGCACAGGTAAGCATTAAAATACTAAACAAATGTATTTTTCTGTGTTAATGAGAACTCGTCTTGTAAGTGAAAGATGCTTCCAAAACCTATATGAAACTGAGGCACCTCAAAGAGTTAAAAAACCATGCAGTTATTGGTATTTATAAGGCAACTCAGAATTGGAAAGGATTTTAATGATAACATTTAATTTACCATTATTCTTAACATTTTGATTTCAAGTAAATACTCGCACCTGTGCATGTGAGATTGGAGGTGCTTTATATTAAGACATGCAATAAATCCCTAAAATAAAAAATTAAAATATAACTAGGTTGTTCTCCTGTTTTACCAGAGCCTAAGGAGACTTTGTCCACGTAGGCCTGGTAAAATGCATATAAGCTGAGGTACTTGTTTTTGATACTAAGCTGAGTACACAGAGAAGCATAAATCACTTTTTTTCCTCCTCACTGCTGTTTTCCTCGGTTAGTTTTCCCATAATGCCTCTGCAGAAGCTGACAGTTGGATGCGGCACAAGACCCTGCTGGACAACTGTCAGGTTTGTTGAAGGATATTAAAGAGAACTTGATCATGTGTCAGCTCTCTTCAAAATACACTCACATTGGAAAAGTGATATATCTGTCAAAGCAAGGACTTCAGCATTTGGCAGAACAGGCCATTTTCACAAACAAAACTGTCCAATTACATTAGGGGGCATGAACTTCAGGTGTGTATGCCAGGGACAGAAAGATCTGCAGCCACACATCACAGAGACTGTCTCCTTAAGCCATATGGTTGAATGTGGGCTGCATCTCAAGCATAGTTTCTTTATGCTTCATAGATTAGGAATTAATTTATAATTATCAGAAACATAAATTGCTGCTTTGAACTTCTACATGAACTTTTTTTTTTTTTATTTCAGTGAAGGCTGCCAAGAATTCATTTTAAGGGAGAGAGAGAAAGAGTGGAAAATTTATCAAGTTTGATTAGATGATTAAGAACTAAGCTATGGAACAGAAATGTTTCTTTCTTGTTTTGTTTTTTAAATGCTTTTAGGAAGACTGGTGTGAGTTTTGATTAAATAGCATCATTGGTTAGGAAACAAATTGTGCCTGAGAGAATAGCAGCAAAGACTTTTTCTTGGAAATATGTTATAGTTGAGTTTAGGTCTTTCTTGGCTCACACAAAAATGCAGACATTTGGTGGGAGTGAGCTTTCAAGTTGAAACTGCTTGTATCACACACAATATCCTGTGTGTGGGGAACTGTTATATCTAAGTTCAAGAAAACCATCAAGATTCAGTGACGAGGATAGAAACTGTCTTGATCACATTGTTTATGCCAAAATGCTCATTTTTTTGTGTACAAGAAATTTTAGACTTCATCTGTGCGTGGAGGTAAAACACTGCAGTGTTGTGCAAAGTCGTATAGAGACTTCGACAGGCATAATCTACAAAGGATGAGCTCAGTTTTGGGAGTAGTGTCAGGAGATCCGAAGGTGAATCTATTTTTTTCAGATTGCTTACAATTCTGTTAAAGAACTGTAAACTTTTATGCAACCTTTTCATTTAAATTACATTAAGATTTAAGAATGGAAATGTGAAAGACATGACATTAAGGCAAATTTTGTTATTCCAGCTAAACATCTGGGCTAAATTTTATGCTGATATTTACCTTGTGCAATCCCACCAAAAGCTCTTCATTAAAATGACATCTCTCAATATTATTTTTTTTCTATTTTCTTTCCCAATTCACAGAAGCAAAATCCCACTTTGATTAGCAAACTGATTTATTTTGAATAAAAATAGCAATTCTTCTTTCTCTTCCTCCAAGACAGAGAATTCCACATGAGTGTTCTCAGTTCCAGAACAAAGTACGACTTCTTTGCCTCCTTGTCTGCCTGTGCTTTCTTACCCGAGTCTCTACTCAGGGGCAGGAAAACTACTAGATAATTATAGTTCTTCATGGAAATATAATTTCCCGTGTGCATACATGGACGTGCATGCATATGTCTATACATATACATATATTCTTCCACCTTGCTTCAGTTTCCCCACAGCTAGGTCTCTTCACACTTTCTCCGTTAGGAAGAATGTCCTCTTCCTTTGCTTTGTCTTCACTCACACACAAAAAAAATGTATTTTTACAGCAAGGTAGTACACAACTATGAAGATATCTGACTTTAAATCTTTATGGAGACAAATTTCCGGCAAATTTTTCATGAAACATTTGGGCAAGATTGGCAGTGTGCCTGTGACAGCTGAGGGCTTGATCTTACCAGCTACCTTGTAGTAGCTACTAGAGATTGTGAATTAGCTATATTGTGTACTTACGGTGTGTTAGTCATAAAAGTTTCTGACATCTTGGTCCATGCACACTGAGGTAGATGAATGTCTCTGTATCTTCTTTTTGAGGCTCTCTGCAAACTCAAAAGATATTTCTGTCCTAATTTTATATTTTACATATTGTTTAACTAGATTTGTCTTCTTTCCTTGTGAGATCTCTGGAAACAATAGAAGAAACCCTCCTTTGTCTCCACCTAGTCATTTGTGTCATTGCCCTGATGGATGTAACCCACTTTTTGAGACATAGACACTATTCTGTGTTATTACATTTGTTTCAAAATCCTCATCTAAAAGTAGCTTAATTTCTGTAGAGCTGACATTATGATTGATAGGAATTCCTACATCACAGTCAGTAATCCTTAAGAAACTAAATACCTAAGTGGAAACAGTTGTAGTGAGGGCTTTTAACTGTATGTCCATGATAGCTTCACGGTAATGTGGTGACATGTCACCATGACAATGATGTGACATGTCACCTCACACAGTGACATGTGACAGCCACAGAGTAACTCTGACACTACAGGATAAATCACGGTTTATGTGTAACCGTGTTCAGCTCTCTGGCTACTGATGAAATTCTGGTACAGATACAACACTTCAGACTTTTAATTAGCTCCAAAACTCACTGTTTCAAATCAACTGGCCAAGTCATAGTTGGGCAGATAATGGTGTTAAGAGCAGATCTTAGAGAGGGGAAGTTATTTGTGTAGAAATCTTCAGCATGGGCTTGGTAATGGGCTTTTCTGCTTGCCTGCAACAGGGCATGAGGGAACTCATGGCACACTGCGGGTAACAGATGACTGTGGGACCTACTCTGACTCCTGCCCCTGTGCAAGCAGGCTAGAGGGCCCATGGAGGGACGGATCTCCTCTGCCTTCACAGTTCTCCAGCAGGACAGATGAGCTAGCATGGATATAACAGTGAAGGGCCACAGGCAGCTCGGTTTGCTGGCTGAGGAGAAGGAATAGGAGGCACGATTTAATCCCTGCCCTGCAAGAAGCACAGGTACACTGAGTTTTGGTGGGGTCAGGAAGCTGCGCTTCTTCCCAGCCTCACCTCTTTACATCTCTAGAGTCAGTCTGCTTCACTGGTACCATCCAAATAAAGCAGCCTTTCCTACTTGTTTGAAAACATCCTGTTTCTCATCCAAACATGTCATTGCTGTGAGGTCTGGGTGACAGGCAGTCTTGAAGCAGCAGGTCTGAAATTTCACAAACTATGACATGTTTTAACTCTTCCTTAAAAAAACCCCCAACCTCTCATCTATCCTGACCTACCGTGTGTCCTTCCCATCTCTGCAGTGCCTGTAGTGCTGCAAGTTAATTTTTGTGTGACACCTTCAAAATTTTTAGTCTTTTGAATGTGATGGCTGATACAAGATTTTTTTCTTATTCACAATCATCTAAGCCCATACAAGGACTGGGTAGCTGCAGTCATGTGAGAAGAAATTTCTGTGAAGAACAAGCTCTATTACAGTTGCTAAGAGCTAGATCAGCAAGAGATGTAGGTGCTGTAACATTGACCACTGCAAAGCCTGGAACACAGAGTCTCTCACTGTGGACCCAACGCTTCGTGCACGCAGACCCCCAGCTCAGAGCTGTGAGGAGTCAGGAGTAATCTCCATGGACAGACACAAACAGTTGTGTTCAGCTGTAAGGCAGAATTCCAGCAGGATTTATTACTGTGCATTCAGTGTCCAACCTAACACACTGTGAGTCTCAGCTGCAAGCGTGGGCATAGCAATGGACTAATTCAGCTTTATGAATTTTAGAGAGGCACTGGCTTTTGCCTGCCTGGCTTGTAGAGTGGGTGCAGCCATTGTATGGATATTAACCTGTATCTCTGCAGTAAACTAGGCTTTCAGAAAACTGGGTGTAAAGGCTGCCATCAGCCTGTTGAAGCTAGGCCACTATAAGAAAGTGATTTTACTCAACAAGAAATGGAAAGCTGGCCTCAGTATGGCACTCTAGCCGACATCTGAGATGAGGAAGGAGGAGCAGCTCTTCCTGGGCAGGGAATGCTGTCTCCAACCTGAACCAGGCTCCTATTTGGACTAGATGCTGAGATCTGCATTGCTGCCAAAGCACACGCAGTTCTGCCTGTACACACACACACACAGACACACAGAGTTCTTTGGCATCCAAAGGAACATGAAAGTCCAAAAGTAAAGCCCAGCTGAAGCAGAGAATTCAGCAGTGTGCTTAAATCTGAATTATATTTTCTCTAAATTTTCCATTCTAATGTTTTAAAGTCCTTTCTTTAAGATAATTGTCAATATACTGTATGTATGAATAGCCCCATGAAGTTATGAAATATGTATCTTAGTGGCATTTATGATACATATGTTATACTATTTGTTATTCACAAATAATAGAGAATGCCTAAACTTGTGCTGGTAAACTTTTATGCCTCTTTCTCTTTCTTCCTCATCCTTTTATCTGTATAGGAATCATGACAATAGAGAACTCCGCTGTTAGTACAATTTCAACTTCACAGTAACCTCAGTTGACATAACAGTTTGAGATATTCATTGTTATGGCTATGTCAGGCACTTCGCAAGCTTCAGTTAGTGGAATAGCTCCTCCAGTTGATAGATGACTTGCCAGAAAATACAAGAGGATCTTAAATTTTAGTTCTCCCTCTGCTTTGTTCCATAATTTAATCTCTTAATTGGTATATAGAGTATGTCCCTTTATTTAATGAGCTGTGTTGTGTCCTACGCTAGTTTTTAGTAAAGGTCTTCATGCATGTGATTCTCAACTTCTAGCCAGCTCTAAAGGCTCACCATGGGAGAGCTCAACAAGTGCTGAGAGAAGGTGAGAGAAGGTCCATCATCCGTGAAAGCCAGAAGTTTGAATCTTTCAATTCTGCTTCCAACGCATTCTGGGATTGCTTCCCGATATAACTGGTACACGATGAGTCTTTGCTTCAGATCAATATCTGCACCAGAAGGTGACTTTTAAAGCAATATGTAGGAATGTCAAAATGTGGTGGTCATTTTGGTCTCCTGGTTGGAAATTGGCCAGTGGGTTTAAAGCTGGAGGGAGGGATAGTTTGCAAACAGACAGGCTATAATTGCCCCATGCTGAGGAGAAAAGGGCTTTCATGCCTAGTGCTGCAGGGCTGCTGGGAAAGCAGGAAAGCCCTGGTGGACTCAGGCAAGCCCTGTAGAGCATGCAGCAGTTCACCAAGGTGCCCCAGGGCACAGGGGCACTGGGCACTGTGTCCTGGCCCAGGCAGCACTGGCACCCAGGCAGCTGTAGGATCTCTAGGGTAATTCTCCTTGTTTGGGCATAAATTCCAGCAGGGGAGCCTGGCAGGGATTTTAACAGCTTTGTTGCATTGCTCTAGCTCTCTCTAGACACAACTGTTCCCAACAAGGATATGAAGACTGTTGAACTCCATGTTACATCTGCAAGTGCTGTACTTGAAGCAGAGGGATATTGCAAAGTTTTAGGTGTGAGCCTATAGAAGCTGGGATATAGTTGCCTCCTAAAATATAGGTAATGATCATTGCTGTGAAAGCTGAGAAAAATCTGCTTGGTAAGCAAGCACTCTAAAAAAAGTCAAAGCATTAAAATGGTTTAATTGGCTTAATTTACTTCCTGTTACTTTAAAATGTGCCTGTTTGAGCCTTGACATTACAGCACTTCAAGATGCTCCCTCTCTGATGCTGCATCAAAGCAGTGTTGAAGCAAGAGGGGCTGTAGTTTAAAGTGGCAGCTCTAAAAATTATGGTTCTCCTCTTGCCCTCCTTAACTCCCAGCAGCAAAATCCCAGCCTGATTAGCAGGCTGATTTATTTTACATAAAAATAGTAATATCCTTTTTTGCTCTTCTCCTTCCAGTTGGTGAATTCCATTCCTGACATCTGTAATTTCATCTGGATACTGTTCTATTTTTTTTTTCCACATCCCACCTTCAATGCATATTGAATTGCTGGGTGCTGTGAAGTATCTGCTGTATTTCACTGCAGAAGTGGGTGCATTTTGATGATGAATTGAATATTTCCTATATATGAATAATCGTCAAAATCCTGCTTATTTCCTTTGATGAGAAAGACATTATGGGCCACATTTTAAACCGTTCAGGTGCTTTGCTCAAATCAAGCATTTAAATAACTTTTAAAATATTTCCTTCTGATATTAACTTGTTACAGTTTCTAATCAAATTAATTTGTTTTATACAGCAGTGAAGGAGAAAGATTAAGACAGTATGAAGCCTTCTACCCCTTGGTACACCCAAGACGAAGATGATCTCAGGTGTGTGTTGACATGATTGTGGGAGTGTAGAGTGAGGCCTGATGGCAGCAGCTGGAAGAATAGCATACTGGGGGATATCAGTGAAATGGTGAGAGGGCAATACTTCCCTTTTTGCATTCCTATCGTTTCAGTGAGTGAAGGAAATTGCTTTGCCATGCTTCCCATCTTCAAAAGCTCACTCATTCAGATTTAAAAACTTGTGAAAAATCTTAGAAGTTTCAAAACGATTTTGCAAAACCTCCAATTTTTGACTTTTTGATAAAGTGAGGGGATTTGCTTGTTCCTCTCTCCATGAGCTTTGGATTGTCAGTGCATCCTGGTGTCTGTAACTAGGCCCTATGTGTTTCCAGTCTCTGGTGCCAGAGATGGCTCTGCAGGGGCAGAGATTCTACCATCCCATGGGGATGAGCAGGGAAAGGACAGGGACAAGACCAGCCCTGGTCGTGTGCTAGGTGTTGCCAAAGGCTGGGGCCTGAGAGTGCCCTATGAAGAGACCATATTTTGCCAGGAAGAAGTTTTCTTGCTCCCCTCCCATAAGTCCAAGTAATTTCCTAACTTTGTTTATATTAAAGTGTATTTGGACCTCAGACTAAAGTAAAGGTGAAACTATTTTTCTTGTCCTGGTTTCTAATAAGCTTAGGTGGACTTACAAAAAGCTCCCTTGAAGACCCTATTGACTGGAAGAGCACCACGTTTCATGTTTGTTGAAAAACTCTGTCATCCACTTGCGATCAAAATGACATTGAAGATATGAATGGGGTCATCCAACTTGTCAAAGATTTTGGAAGAGAGAGTGAAAAAGCCTTTTCTTTTCAGAGGATACTTGGAGGTGAAAAGGTAGAGAGCAGAAACTCCTGAAATCACTTCAGTGTGGAGGTGGTATTTCAGGAACACAAGGTGAGGGATCTGGAGCTGGATTAGGACTGTTTGGGATGCTTTGTGCATCCCCAGAGGAAGAGGGAGGAGAGAGGGAGCGAGAAAAAAGGGAAAGAGGCATTATATCAAAACCAGGTGATCTTTGTCTGGTATTGAGCTGAAAGTTTTGCTCAGCATTAATCATACTAGAAACCAATTTTCATCCTCCTGTATTACTGATTTCAGGAAAAAGGGCATTTGGAAAGAAGAAAAATGCAAAGAAACTTGACTGCAGTATTTAATGCTGTATGTAGTGAAAACTGATCAGTTCTTCCTTTTCATGTTAAGTCCTAATATAGCAACAACTTGTCGTTCACTAAAATTAATGGCAGGGACATTTAGAACAAATGAGACAATATCTTTCTTCACCCAGCATGTCCCCAACCTCTAAAATTCACTACCACAGCAGGTCATAAGGACCACTAGTGTAGCTGGAAAACCTACACAAGTTTATGTCCAAATATCAGCACTTGTAGTTATATTTGCTAAAATAAGAGTGATCTAACCACAGCTTATGTTCAGAGTCTACAGTGATCTCCAAACTAACTAAGAAAAAAATTGGTCCTGTGAGTGCTCCAAGATGTCAGTTTTACTGTTCTCAGATTTTCCCATAGCTTCGTTACTTTTGTGGCTTGTTGAGTTTCATTTTTTTAAATATATATTTTCCCTTTATTAACTATTGCTTCTTTAAAAAAGATGCCTGAGTCTTGCTGTTAAATCTCCATTTACCAAAAAGTTTTTTCTCCATGCTGTAAACAATTGCATGAAAATTGAATATAAGATGCTAAAGATCAATGGGCACAACTGATTGCTGTTCCAAATGAGAATACCAAGCACCAAGACACTGAGAAATCAAATTGATGACCTGTAAAAAATAAGTTCCAATTAAGAAATACCAGGTTGAGAGAAATTCCAGAAAGCAAGAAGACAGGGGAAGATGAAATACTTTTGAGAGTGAATGATGAAGTTTTTGGTTAAGGGTAATTTTGAATTCTCTGTACAGTGTGTTACAGCACATCAGATCTATGGCTGATCAGAAAATACCTTGTGTGGTGCCTAGGGATGTGTCAGTGCTCGGGTGGTTAGAAAAAATTTGTTTGTACTTTGGCTCTTCTGCATAGACAGGTACTGGACATTTCTGCTTCCCCAGCTGCACCCCCAGCAAAGGAGTATCTTTGAACATCTTATAGAAAACATCACAGTATTATCTTCTTTGATAATAGTTTACTTTATCTAGGACATCTGATTGGGATTCTGTACAATTTAGAGTATTATTTCATACAGACTCTCTGAGGTAACCTTATGGACACCTTTGGGTGCTTGGTTTCAAGAACCTGACCCTGCAGACACTTAGTGGCATGAATCTTAAGTCTATGAGTAGAGCCATTAAGGTCAACAGGACTTTTTGCATGACTAAGGCTCAAGTGAAAAATTATTTGCAGGGCTGAGTTCTCAGCTTGTTAACTCTTTGGTAGACAAGACTTTTATCTCCTCTTTATTCTAGGAGTGCTGTGGGCCGTCTAAAAGCCAGATCACAGTCCACATTTTCCAAAACAGGTGGTGTGTCAGTGCATGCTCAAGACCATCTCTTCACGTGTTTATGATAATTGCAGGAGCAAAACCGCCAAGGGCTATAGCAAGGTAAGTGAGCAAACCTGGATATTCTTTGATGCCTCTTTGTAATTTGCCTTGCCTTTGCTTCTGGTGCAGTGCATGTCCCTCCAGCTGTGTTATTGCAGCAGAAAGACAGTGGTAAGTCAGGCCTTGATGACTTCTGGAGAAGGCATCTGCATCTGAATTTTGGTCTCAAATATGGCTTAAGAGGAATACAAATTACAGATCAGTTCCCTCACTCTGATATGGATTTTCATTTGATTTTTTCTGTATGTTTTCAAAAAGAACTGTCAGTGTGTTTGTTGAACTGAGTATATATGATGTTATAATTGTTTTGTTTAGTACTGTAAATATTATGTGTGATTAATCTTGCTCATGCTGGAAAGGTATTTGAGTTTCTTACCAGACAGTATATATTTAAGGTTTGCTTTATTTATGTGGAGAAAATGACAAATACTGTAGCTGAGGGAACAGAAAAAATGAGAGCAGTGCACTAAAAGAAAAAAATCTAGGTTGGAAAGTGGGGAACAGTGCTGCTCTGCTGTGCTCTGTCTTGGGGTAACACTGTGTCTTGGAGGGTCAGAACTAAAGATTGCTGGCAACTGTCGCATCCAACCTATGATAACAGAGAAACTAGAAGGAGCCAGATGAGCAGGATGTGACCCTAAAGGCTAAGGAGAATAAGCCAGAGAGCCTGGAGGAGGCGTCTTCCCCAGAGTTTAAATCTTTTGTAAATAGCTTGTTCCATCTCAAGTACTGATATCGTGACCCTGAGCTATTGAAGTTGCTGCTTTCAATAGATCCTGGAGGCTCCATTAATACTGCTAGATCATTCACACAGGATGACATGATTTTCCTTTCCTTTCCTTTCCTTTTTTTTTGTGCTTCCTGAGCAGTGTGCCCTTAGAGAAAAAAAAAAAAAAAAAANTCGACAGGGTTGCATATAAAAAAAAAAAAAAAAAAAACAACACCCCCCCCCCCCAACCACCGTTCTCCAAGAGCACATCTACTTAAAATGTAATAATAAATTGCACCCCATTAGGGTTAAAATAAACACAGCTACAGCCCTGCCATACTTTTGGGAAACACCGCTGTTCTATTTTATTTTAATACTGCAGAACTGTTTTGCTCTCACTCCACACCAGCCTCACAAATCACTAGTGCAGTGCTCTCACTAACTTGTCTGTATTATGTTCATTTTCTGGGTGGCAATAAATATTAGAATAAAATAAACTAAAGACTGCTGGCTGGGGCTCTGTTAGCTATCTTTATGGTTTCCACAGCAGCTGAATGACAGCTCAGGCTGGAAGCAAGCGGCCCCTTTTCACCAAGTAAATTTAGCCTTGGGAAGGATGAACATCTTCTAACTCTTGAGCTGTGATGGTTGATGCCAGTCAGTAAATCAGTCAGATTTTAATTATCGGACACATGACAGGGAGCAGTGACAGGCGGCAGTCCACTGGAGAGCATTCCTTCAAAGCAGCTTTAAAAACAGAACAGCACTTGAAGAGGAAAACCAAGTGAACAGAACACAGTCACAGCTGAATTGCAGGACATTAATAGCATGATGGAATTCCCGTCCTAATAATTTTAACTGTTCCTTGGCCACTGCCTTCCAGACCAAGTCGATCTAATGCAGCTTTATTGGACATTTATTTT
>WEIS01013843.1:31421-47841 GCA_013389965.1 Todus mexicanus | reverse complement strand
GGAGCCAGGGGCTCCAGGAGGGAGTTATACTGAGATAAGGCATCCCATAGAGGAACTTGGTGGATACTTGGCCAAGGTTAACCCACCACACATATCCCAAAGGAAGAGCAAAAAACGTTTTTCTCCCTAGTCCCCATGCAGTGGAGAAACCAGAAAAAACATCTTTCCTCTTCTCACTCTCTCATTCCCCTAAAGTCACAGTGCATGAGACTGTCTCTTCCCCACGAATGACCCTCTGGCCCCTTTTCCAAGAGACTTAATAATATTATGAATTAAGTACTTTAACACAGCTATTAACAATGTGAAAAGATTCCCCTGATATCAATCACTGCTGAAGGATGCTGACTCACTGCTGCAGAAGAACACCATGAGAACACATTACACCAAGCACCCTCCCTTTGGGAAGACTCAGTTTCTTATAAATAGTGCTAAGCAGCAGAAATATATACAACTGTCAGGTGAAAAATGCAATTACCGAAGAAACAGTCTAAGACCACCTAAACCATTCCTGACATTCCTGAGATTATATAATCTGACGTTTCCATGTTTTAGTTTATAAATCTGTCTAATCTTTTAAATTGGCTTAAACAGCTTGAAATAAAAGTACTTCACTTGACCCAGAATCATTTTTTTTAGTCTTTTCCATGTTACTGGCGGCAACAGTGATTTGAGGAACCACAGCTCAGAGGGCTGCATGACTTTCTGCCAGCTGGTGTAAATATGGACAAACTAGATCCTTGTGCAGCATCTCTATTAATTCTAATTGCAGAGCACTGCACATAGACTTACAATAAGTAATTCCAGTGAAGTGATTAGAATCACTATGGTTCATGTTATATGGAGCCAGGGTTCACAGATAAAGGTCCCCCTGCCTGTGAAAATTCATACTCTCTATTTAACAACAGCCACCTTCCTCCCTACAGCTATTTTGGTACTAACAGTGTGGCCGTTTAATAAACCATTTTCCCATTTCATCTTGAAATTAAGACCTTCATATTTTATGATGGTCATCACGTATCCATTCTTGCTATTAATTTTATAGGAAGTAATTTTATAGATTTTAGAAGAATCAAGCAGAAGCTCAACATTCAGAATATGCCCTTCATACAGATGCACTCAGTTACGTCTGCCAGCTTCAGCTCCAACTGGATTATTTGTTGCATGAGTTGTTGAGAGATACCTGATCTGAAGACCAACATGACTTTTCAGATTTCTGCCAGGTTGCATTAGATTTTTTATGCTTTATCTTGCCCTTTATGTCCACCTCAGACAACATGCAGTTGCTGTTTCTGTGCTGTCTCCCAGTTTATACTACATTACATGTGCAATCCCCCTTTAATAAGGTCACTAAATTAGGAAGCGTATGCCCAACAAAATATGTAAGTTGCATCTATCACAACAGTAGCTAGTTATCAAATCAGGTGGATATGACTCCCAGTAACTTTGTCTTACTGTTTTGTTTTCTTAAAGCTAATAATAGCATTATCAAAATGTCTAAGCACATCCTCTGGAAAAGAATATAAATAAAATTCCCAGCAGAGGAAAAGGAGGCAAATTTGCATCTGTACACACAGAGTATATTTATCTGCATAGCCTTTGTTGCTAATGTTGTTAATGTTTTTGCTTGTTTAATAATTGATGTTTTCAAAGCTTTCTTTGCTTGAAGGATATTTTTTGTGAGGAACATTGAGATTTGGGGTTGAAGATTACTATTCCATTCTTACAGTGAAATTAACTCCACTTCTAAGAAAGCTTTTGAAGTGTTTCTTTCATACGGTAGAAGTACAGATTGACAGCACAGTGACCCTCTTCACTTTTCTTACGGTCAGCAGCTGTTAACCTATTTTTATCAACAACTTAATTACTCAGAAAATGTTTTTTGCAAAATGCGAATGCAGTTAGTGAGATCATTCCACATGAGCAGTTTTCTCCTGAAGAATTTTCACAAGCAGCTTGCAAAAATCTCACTTCAAGAAGTAACCAGCTGCCAAGCCATTCTCCTCCAATACACAAGGCATCCTCTTCTTTCCACTCCTGCTCCAGGTGAGCACAACCCACCCAGGTGATAGCTAGGTATCTCCAAGCCACCTCTATGTCACCCCTCTGACGGTTTCAGCACCTTCCCTAAGGCCTTTGGTGGGCTCCACAATTTCCTCGATTGCCCGTACTGTACACAGAGTCCAAGGTATGAGCTCAGAACTGCTTTTCCCATGTTGGATGTAGTCTCAGGTATCTTTGCTTTCAGATTCAAACAGAAAGAATAAATAGAGCATTTTCTGACTGCATCAAATACACAGACCAGTATCACAATGTCAAGGAGGAGAGGATGGACTTTCTGAAGTGGAAGATGGTTTTTGAAGCTCTACGGCCCTCTGTGTCTCTAGAAGCAGGAGCAAGGAAGACCCTGACTTAGCCCTGCTACTCTGACTATTTGCATTCTTTCGACATGATCAGGACATCAAGTAAGTTGTTATGCTCTATAAACCATAGGCACAGTGCCAAATTATCCCCCAAGAAATACTGCAGAAGGACCCTATTCCTTCTTGTGTAAGAAGAAGGATGCTTAAGGTACTTTCTGAGCACTGGAAGCTATAACAGGGCGTGGAAAATCCCATTCATTGACCTTCGTAGGCAATACAGCTTGGCCTGTCAGTAATTTCATCCTCTCTGTGTGATCTGTCATATGCTTTCACTTGTTGGCTGGTGCACATCTACTCTATGATCTCAACAAAGAACTTCAGAATGGAGTAGGTTAGATAGTAGGTATAGATATGGTATACACACTGTGGATATGAAGGGCAAGAAAGCAGAACATTAAATTCACCCAACTATTTTTTCAGTTCTCATACTGTGTGTTTTAGCTAGTCAGTTTCTGTATGAAGCACTCAAAACAAAACCTGTACGTGTGTATGGACTCCATCCTCATGCAATGTACACATTTACTTTTGTTTTCAATGTAACATGTCTACCAGGCCCATCTTTGATACACCTACCAATAAAACCTGAAGAAGGTGGGTTGGGCTGTATCTTCTCCTTAGTGTTCTCCTGAATGATGTCCCAGAGCTGCCATATAAACTTTGGATGGAGGATGTAAAATGGCTGGTGTGGATTCTTCCTGCGATGCTGTACGTAAGGAGTGAACAGATTGTAGTCTGGCTTCTTATACCACTGGAAGGAAAAAAGGAAGAATTTTTTTAACCTTATAGTATCAAATGTGTTTTGAACACAAGAATCGCAGAATGGTTTGGGTTGGAAGGGATCTTAAAGATCATCCTATTCCAAACTCCCTGCCATGTGCAGGGACACCTCCTACTAGACCGGGTTATTCAAGGCCCCATTCAACCTGACCTTGGAACACTTCGAGGGAGTTCCTGTTCCTTGAACACTTCCATCCACAGCTTCCCTGGGCAACCTCTTCCACTGTCTCACCACTCTCACTGTAAAGAATTTCTTCCTAATATCTAATGTAAAATGATCCTCTTCCAGTTTGAAGACATTATCCCTTGTCCTATCACTACAAGCCCTTGTAAAAAGCCCTTCTCCGGCTTTCTTGTAGGCCCCATTCAGGTACTGGAAGGCTACTATAAGGTCTCCCTGGAGCCTTCTCTTCTTTAGGTTGAATAGCCCCAACTCTCACAGCCTGTCCCCACAGGGGAGATGCTCTAGCCCTTCGATGATACACTACACGTACAATAATGTCAACTAACTTCATTTGGGTTCTTCAGAACCCAAGGCAGAAGCAAAGGCAGCAAACCATCCTGTGCTGGTGGACGGGTCTTCTCGAAAGCTAGTTCTCACTCCGAGCTATTCTGTTTCCTTTCTTCATGCAGAGATTCCCAATAAGCAATTCTCCCCAGCTGAATGAGCCAATTCCACCACCCCCTCACAGACCCACGTTAAGCAAGGGATTCAAAGAACCCTGACACAAGATCCAGGTGTGGGGGTGAACCTTCCTCTGAAAGAGTCCCTGTCCCTGATGGAGGCAGCAGTAGCACATGAAGCAGGCACACGGCAGCCTGCGTAGGAGGCAGGCAGCCTCTGGCATCTGTTGCTAAGGGAGTTTAGCAGATGAAGGTTTACTTTCCACTTTGCAGCCTGCTCAGCTCTGAGCTCCCCCTGCCAAGAACCATCAGATCAACTGGTCCACTGGAGCTGCAGCACCAGGCAAAGCAGAGACTCCCCCAGTGACAAGCAGATGGATGTCTGCTGCTCTCAGCGAGGAGGCAGACAGTGAGACACAGATGGCTGTGGGGGAGTGGACACAAAGGGAAGACTGGTATGGAGGAGGCCTGAGAAACGGGGAAGGCGCCAAGGGAGATTTTTATTAGCGTTGTATTTTGTCTGGGAAGGTAGAAGGGAAAGTTGGAAAAAATGGATGTAATTCTTCGCCTTTCCTGATAAAACCTCCTTCCGAAATCTAGAATTTGAAATCAAGTCTCCTTGGCAAGCACACAGAAAACTCATTGTTATGTGAAACCAGCAATTTTTTATCAAAAACCTTCAACAGCCATCTATCCTCACATCTCAGAGCAGTCCATTCCAGTACAAGTACTGGCTACTAAAAAGCTTTTGACTAATAAACCAATTTTAGCCAATTTATGCACAAATTCTGCAATTGGTTTATTTATTTTTTAGTAGACCCACTCCTTAAATAAGGAGAGACTTTGGGGGTCATTGAAGCAAGAGAGAACCAGGAGACCACAGTATTAAATACGTTCATCTTCTCCAATGCTTTCAGACTGACGGGGGAGAAAGGTCCGAGTAGATATCTTACCACGTTCAGATTTGCAGAGTAGGGCGCAGGATCCCAGGCAACTAAGATAACATCTTTATATAAGGAGCTGTCGACAAAGTGATGGTTTGGATTGGTGAGAATCTGAAAACACAGATGCAAAGAATCGCAAAGCATTAAAAGCAAGTGGGATCCAGAAAAATGGCAAAATCGTTCTCTAAAATGAACAGTCCTCCCCACACTGCTGTTTGTTTCTTCTTTAATTCTGGTTGATTTCAAGCATCTTGTTTTGTTAAAGAAAATATATAAAGAAGAGCTTAGACATAAACAGCACTCATGACAGTTTGAAGTAGCAGTATGCTGAATTACTCTCCATCTGTGAGAGATGTGATGGGACCACTTGAGATGCTGCATAATTGTATATCAACATTACAGTGTATTCTGAAACTTGAAAATGAAAGCTACAGTGTTTCAGACCACTTGTAGAATCCTCTTAGACACAGAGCAGCTTTCTTAGAAGGGCTACAACCACCAAGGATGATGCCTCCCTCCTCCTCCAACTTTTTGGTTGCTTTCTCATTTCAACAAGACAGTCTCATTTTAAGTAATTCCAAAAAGACAAATTAGACCATGAACATAAAAGTTGGTATACCTAGAAAAATAATTTCAGGAACAGGCACGTGATAGGACTATTTTTGAAGCAACTGTCATATTGCTCTGAACTACTGCTCTCATGGAACTCCCTCCTACATCTCCTGGTACTCTGCCTGATCCTTCCACCTCACTGGAAGTTTACTCTTCGCTCCTGCTGGCTCATTCCTTCCTGGACCCTCCATGCCTAACCAGATCTCCCTCATCCCTGGTGCATCCAGTCTCAGACAGGATTGCGTGGAATGATTTCAACATTGGCCGAAACAGTGTGAGTTTGGCTCCAGCTGTTTAAGAAATCAACATATCAGACAAATAAATTCTTACTAATTTTCATTTCCCTCTAGGATCCAATGAGCCATATTTGATTATGCATATTTTTCTTCAGAAAAATAATATTGTTGCCATAGCAATATTCTCCCTACCATAAACTTTGAGCTTAATGACTTTCCATCAGCCTTCTACAACAAGAACAGCATTAGTCATGCTGCTATCAGCATCCCCAACTCCACTTCTCAGAGCAGTTTTTGCCTGAGAACATACACTCCTTTTTTGAGAGCACAGAGTAAACAGACCAAAAGGTCAAGCTTTTAAAAGCTCGATTCCACAGTTATCACACAAAGGAACTCTTACTTGCCTTTCATTAAGCAAGAGGCCTTTGGAGGTGTTGTCCACACAAATTTCACTCTTAGGGAGGCTGCATTCATATGTATGAGATGAGTTTCTTCTGGAATAACAATCTCTATTCTGGCTGCACTTGGCTTCCTTCACATCCTTTGGGCTTTCACAGCAAAGAACATGAAGGAAGAAGAGGGTCGCAGCAGCCTTTTAATCAGCTGAAGCTAGGAATTTCCAACAGTGAGGAGGGAAGCAGGGTCAGTAAACTTGTATGGGTAACGCATCTTCAGTATTGGTACGGACAGCAACTCTTATCAAGCAGCCTGTGTACCTTTCACTTGTGGAGAGGGCAAGGCCAGTTTCTCAGCAGGTGGCCCCTGGCCTCTTTGAAAGTTAGAAGTAGAAAGGTGGTGGAAATGTGAACACTTGTGAGGAAGCTGTGTGAAATGACCTGGCCTGAGCTTTAGCAATGCCCTGTGTTTTCTTGAGAGGTCTTATGGAGAGCAAGCAATGTACAGCTCATCAGAGAAGACCATGGGACCCTCCATTATCACCTCAGTGGGAACACAGGGCAGCAGCTCTGGGAGCCAGGAGGACCCCAGCCTGCCACGAGCAGTGGAGAGCAGCTAATTTAGCCACTGAATCTCTTGGAGTTCGCTGGGGAGCTAACAAAGCTCACATCACTCCCTGTTAGGAGTTCAAACATGGTCAGCACCAGAATGTTTTGGCTAACAGTAAAACAGAGAACAGCCAGAGAACAGGAAAAATACCTAGCAAAAGCCAAAAAGTAGAATAAATGACATTAAGATGAATGCTCTTTGATACACCAATTTCAGCACTAAAGCCAGGGTAAGATATTTCTGCTTGCTTTCCATGAGCAAAAGAAAAGGGACATATTTAACCCAGATCAGTTCAAAGACCTAATCTGTTTTGTGGTCTCACAAAGAGCTACAAAACAAGTCTGAAGGGAATGACAGTGAACGATCCTCTCTGCAGTGGCAAAAAACATGAACTTAGGCACACAGAGAATGCACTGACCAAGAAGAAACTTTGCATGGGCAGCCAATAGAAGAAGAAGAAACAGATTAATAACAATTAGAATAAATGAAAATTTTGCTCTCATTCAGCAAGAATCAGTATGGATTCTGTGATTTTGTATAGAACATGCTATATGACCAACCATACTCTGGTGTTGACTAAGTAAACTCATCACTTCAATATGTCATAAAACTTCACAGCAGTTCTGTTGTTGCTTTTTAGCCGCACTTCATACTGACAAAAGAGGCTTAGTTTGTCCAAGACCAGAGTTTAGGCAATAGGTTTTTTTGAAATTTAAAAAATTGCTCTCAACCATAAGGTGTCACTGTAGCTCAATACACATTTGTTGACATCCATAAGCAGAAAATCCCATTTTCTGTTTTCATTCACACAAACAAACTCACCTTACATGTAATATCCAGTGTACATTAAAGTCTTTTAATAGCTCATTCCAGCTTTTTAAAGAATGATGACTTGCCTAAAGTTATGCACTAAGACAATTCAGTTCTCATTTTTTTCTCCTTCCAGCGAGGAAATAATTGTGGAACTGGAGAATGAGAAAAGAGCTTTGGGATTCCCATAGCCTGGGTTTTGGGAAGATCCTGCAGGCAGTGTGGTAAAGTTCTTTTGTACTGATGGCTCTGGCATCCTGCAGAGCTTTTACAGATATAAGACTGATGAGAAACTCTGCAAACCAATTCTTTGAAACAAGGATATCAATATGCTCTACATCACAACTGTTAAATCACTAGCTCTTTCCCAGATCATGCAATAGTTTCTCAGAAGCTATTAAATTAATGTCATATTGTACAGACTTGAATTCACTGAAGGAAGATCTTACCTGAGAGTTAATGATCCGCATGGTTGTTTTATTTCCAACATCTTTTTCATAGCCATGTGTTGGAGCTGAATTAAATCTTAGAACGGCATCATGAGAATCTAGGAGCATAAATGAGGGGCCAATTTGGTTTTCTCAGTAATACAGAAAAGTAACATAAAATAAATTATCCAAACTAAGGTAAAACTTACACATTTCTCCTAACGTTGTTAGTCAGGATGATAAACACTCTACTATGCACAAGCAAAAATTGTCTTGCATCTGCCATACATTATTGCAATCCACAGGAAGAAAAGTTCAGAATCATCCATTAATTTAGTTTGCAGTAGCTTAGCATTTCTCTCAATTGAATAAATTTAGTGCGGGAAGGTTATTAGAACACCGAGTAAACACAACTGCTTGCTATTTCTGTTGCAAAATTTGCAAATAATTACTACATGCAAAAGCACATTAATTGCAAGGATTTCTAATTGCACATTGAATGAGTAATGACACTTAACTATAAGCTTGTGCCTTACAGGATTTCGTAATACCTGATAATCTCAGACTACCCCAAACCTCTTAATCATAGCAGGTACTTATTATCAAGGTCAACACAAGTCTTAAAGAGTCTCTGTAGGGAAGTCAGCCTACAAACTTGCTCACACACAGAAACCTGAGGATCCCTTGGTAGCAAAGATCTAACAGAGCTGAACTGTCAAAGTTTCCCCATGAGCTGTTGACCTAGGAGTCACACAGAATAGAAAGCAGCTATAGGTCAAGAAGGGGTCAAGGGTAGACACTATGCATAAGCCCCCAGCGGATAAAAGATAATCACTCTCCCAGTGTTTCTTTTAAGGGGATCTCAAAGCCCAAAAGGTGTGATGTAGAGTGAGACATTATATCCATTATCCAGAAATACACTGTCCCTGTCAACAGTCTCTTATTTGGTTTACTTCTATCAATGGAAGCAGCAAATATGATTCAGGCCAAAATGGGCATGTTATGCCATAATCATAGGCAGTACAGCTGTTTATCACTTAAAATGTGGTTGTCTGTAGGTCAAAAATGGAGGCGGCAGAATTTTCCAAAGATAACTAGCATGTTTCAATGGAGGTTCAGGCCTGATCTTAACAAACTGGGATCTTCCATACTTTCAGATCTTTACGCCACACTTGTATTCTAGATGAGAAAACGTGTGACTTGAAGTCAGCAGTCCAATCTCAACCATACTTGCTTCCTTTAACATGTGTCTGAAAAGAGAGATTTTTGCTAAATGTCTACAAAGCCCAACTCCTCAGAAGTTAAGAAGGAACAGAAGCTTTTTCTATGTCTCTATGCAGGCACCACCTGAGCCTCGACACCTTGGTTTCATCTGTTTAAACATAAGCATCTTGATTGTGTAGGAGCTAGTGGACATAAAGTTAATAGAAACTGCAGGTACTCCACTTTTTTGGAGAAGGAAAATAAAAACAAAGGTCCTTTATACTTGAAACCTGTATATGAATTTAAGAACATAAATTTGGACTTGTGTTTAAGAACTTGTCGATAATCTGTTGACCAAGAACTGGGAATTGGGTTAAGAAATGGGAATTCTGTGGCTCACAACTTCTTTGAGAGGCAGTGTGCTGCATTTCCAGCATCACACATACTGGTTCTTTGTATCAAGACCAAAAGCCTTTCCTTCAACATAAAATACATGATCAGAACACAGCTTACCACTGATAACAGCTGAGTTTAAGTCAACTGATTTTAATCTTATTAAGTATTTGGAGATAACCATTTTAAGGACATAAAAAGTTCGGAGTTGATCACCGATCCTTGTTACTTCCTGATGATGCTAAAATAATTGGGTCTCCCATTGAAGAGCATGGTCTCGATGGGAGTGTTTGCTGTACTTGCACAGTATTTCCATACCTTGTTTCATTCAAAAACAACTGGAGAGGTGGCGGGGAGGAGGGCAAAAGGCAGAACACAAATTCACATTTGTGCCTGCGTTTCTAATCGGAACACAGAAGAGGGAGCTAAAGGCCTATCAAGAGATAGATCTGATGCTGCTTGCTGAAGCCTTTTTTTCCTATAGGAGGGTAAATAGTAAAAGCCTTTTGCCTGCAGCAACTTCATCAACCAAGGCTGTACAGCCCATGGCCTGAAAACCAGAACTCATGCATAGGGTGTTTTTCCGCGTTCCCTAATGATGCTGACTTTGCTATGCCTCTGTGGACACAGAGGTGCTCAAGCATGAGTGCCAGTCTGACTCCAGAGAGCAGCACCACTGGCCACCCACGGTGCCTCCAAACCAACAGGTCTGCTTGTGTTTTCAACCAAGAGCTGGTAGCCCTGGTGCCTGCTCTGGGAGAGGACAGTCTTCTCCTACAGCTGTGCAAGCACAGGAAAAAAGAGCATTTTGTACAGTCTGATATTTCTCTTCCTGGTCAGACTCTTTGCACTTTTTCAGGGACTAGAGTGGAGGTGGAAAGGCACAGCCACAAGCTCAGCTGTAACACATACTGGACTCTGCAGGGAAAGCATAACTTCATCCTCACAGGAACAATAATACAAACAGATACTGGAGCTTCCATTTTCCATTTTAAGTGTGAAACACCAGCACGATGTCGCCAGTGTATCAGAACTCCCCAGGAGCTGTGCTGACCACTAAGACCCATAGGTTTGCACCAGGCCCTTCTGGGATGGCTACAAGCAGTCAGCTGGCCCCCCATAGTTCTGGGCCAAATTCTCTGCTCAGTCATGAGTACTCACCCATGGTCTGGAAGATGCTTGGAAAAAACCTTCTGTGACTCCTGCTGCCTCACACACTTTCCCATACCATAGGTAGGAGGAGATCTGAATCTTCTGTCTAAGTCTTACCAAACAGCATTTCCTCCCTTTAGACTACATCAAATGACAATTAAATCAAAGTTGAGAAAATGGGTACGTACAGGAGCATGCAGACCCCAGGTACCATGTCAAGCACCAAAGTCCATACCTGGGCTGCACCTGAGTGTGCAAACACCTCATGATGTATGCTGTAATATGTGATCATATAAATATGTCACACTGTGCTACTCTACAGCAATACTTGATACTGGTGTAAATGGTGTGTACCAGATAACACTGACAGTGGGGTTTGTTTCAGTCAAGGATAACACATGGGAGAAAGGAGGACCTGTAAGTTTTAAAGATTTCTAAGTTTCCAAAGATTTCTAAATCAGCGGAGCTTCCTGTGAAATTAGGAGTTACCCTGGTGTGATTTTAGCTGCAGGTTGGCCAGGCACCTGTGCTGCGCTGTGCTGGAAGCCTATTAGAGTAGTTTGATAATGATAGTGGCTCTAATATATCCCAGACATTTAAAGGAAACTCATCTGTGTCAAAGAGATGATACAGTGTGATGAAGCAAGTACTTGGATGTGAAGTCCTGGGATATGGGAGGATTAATGAGTGAACATCAAAAGGTTTTTATAGAGAGCTGAAGGAGATAACTCTTCTTGCCCCAGAAGCAAGTTTGAGACATAGAGTTCATCCTCCTTTCAGTCCTCTAAGCATACTGCACGTGTACTGCTAAAATGAAGAACCAGGAAGATGTTAGAATGAGGAATAGCATCTATTTTTGAAAAGAAAAACCAGAACTGACTCCGATTAGTTTCATGACTCCACAACCCTTTTCTGAACAGCTACTACATGATTCCCACCTTGAGGTGGGGAATTCTGGGAGATGTTGCCCTCTCAGCATACCTGTAACCTCACTGACTCAGTGCAGCAATGCAAAAAGAATGGATGGAGATACCTGAGCTCATTTAAATTCATACTTGGAAAAGAGGTCAGGGGATTTGACCTCAAGTGCATGAAACTACACAGGGTCTGAATTCTGTATGTCTACGAACTGTAAACATGCAAGAGATGAAAAAGATGCTTGAAAGGTTGGACTAGATGATCCTTGAGGTCCCTTCCAACCTGGTATTCTATGATTCTATAATTTTCTACTGCTTCTTGGCATGCAGACAAAGTTCAGTCTGGAATAGCAATACAACAAGCACTTTATCTATGAGTCACCACAAAACACAGACAGGTACAACACAGCTTTGAAGAATAAAACCTGAACATGGCTCTAATTTACTGAAGAAATAAACATATGTTGCAGCAGTGTCCAATATGCCAGATCTAATTAAGCCAGTGCCTCCTACAAGCTGTAATATGATAAGAAGGCATCATTGTTGTCTTTAAATCAAAATATAACTTCAGGCCTGATCTTCCTGACAGTTACAGTCCTGAAAGGGAACATCTTTGCTGAAGTGCACATGCTCACGTTCATGTAATGCTGGTGAGAGAGAACCACATGACTTGACAGATCTATGCTTGAGAAGAATGAACCTTATGAAAGACAAACATCAACACACACACGTACACATATATGCACACGAATAGAAGCATTTCACCCACCTATTTCATCCCCTAAAGAGGAGTTCAGTATTGCACCAGCAGACATAACGACAGCACAGCTCCCAAAGCCATGTGTATACAATTTGCCCAGTGGAATTTGGGGAACGTGCTTTTCCCACCCAAGAGTGGAAAAGGGAGCCTCCTTGCCATCTATTGTTTTCACATTCACCCTTTCTTTTAGCTCACAGAATAGCTGGTCTCCTGTCAACTTGGAGTTTCGTTTCCCCTTGAACCGCACCCCATGCTTATTGGTGCTCAAATAATCTTTCATTGCCTTCTGCAGTCGAGGGTTTAGCATCTTGGAAGAGACATCCCCTTTCCAAAGCTTGTAGAGAAAGGATTTCGACATTGTGGAATATAACCCATCCCAATCATCAGATGCATCAAGGATCTGGTTTCTCCTGTGCTTTGTGCTCCTTCTCCTCATTCTTCTCTGATGGCTCCAGTTGTTCTGTAGAATATTTACTTTTGGATTATCCTCATCGGCTGAGATGAATTTTGCTATCTCTTGAAGGTGGTTGTGTGACTGAGGCTGACCAGCAGCAAATAAATAATCGTCATTCACTTGGTAGAAAGCACTTTTTGATTTTCTTCCTATCTGAGATGGAAAAAACTCATCTTCGTTTCTAAAGGCATCTTCCAAATCAGTCCATTTCTTAATACTTCCAGTCTCCGATTTAAACGTACCTAGGAGATCTTCATTAAGAAGTACCTCATTCCCATCGATGGTTTCAGAGAATGATGGATCATGAATGGCTCCCATGATGACTCTCTGCTTGCCCTGAAGGGGCAGAAGCCTCTTAGTTTCAATGTAAGAAAAGGAACTCGGAACTGGCTCAGCAGTGTTGCTATCTGTAAAATAGATGAATATCACCAGAAAAAGCAGACCCCATGCAAAGATCCCAAACAGCATGAGTTGTTTCCATTGCTTCAAATTAGGTTTCATGGCAATGTCTTTACCAGCTCCTCTGTGCCTTGAAGTATTGGTGAAGGAAAATGAAACCTGGAAAGGACAACAAATATTAATCAAGAAGGGTTTTAAAAAAAAAATAAATATACAATTCAGAAATATCTTAATATGCTCTGATAGAAGGTGCAGCATTAATCTCCAAGCTGTAGCACGCAGGATTCAGAAGCAGAAACAAACTCCAGAGCCTGCAGACACTGTAGGAGTGACACGCTTTGGCTGTAACCACACTGTGACAGCTGCTAGCTACAAAAGAAGCTGGTGGCCAGTTTCTACAGTAACACTGGATCCTGCCTTCAGGGAGATCATGTGCCTGCCTGCTTCTGCTATACTAAGCCCAGCATTAAGAGAGCAAAAGCAAAATCCATGCCTGGCTGTATGCACGGTGGGAGCAGTGTTAGCTGTCTTCTCTTTTGCCATTTAAAGTCCTTACACAGTGGAACTGTGAGCAAGCCTGTCCCCAAAATGACCAGGCAGGGAACACAAACTCTCAGCTCGACAACCCTCCTCTGCCCACAGCCTGGAAAGGATGGTGCTCTGTGGATATCATCAACCGGGAGCAGGCGAAAGCATCACACCAGTGGGTCAGAGGGGAACCTTTTCTTTTCCTCAGCTGGTATGAACTGGCACAGTGCCTGTGGGCTACATTGTTCATTGCCCAAGATCAGACCCAAACACAAGCTACTAAAGGTCTTTTCCAACCTAGATGATTCTATGGTTCTGCTGTTGTACCTCTGCCACAGGTGCTGCATGCACACTGAGGTGGCACAAAGGAATTCTGTACGTCAAGGCATGAGGGGTTTGCATTTTCCAAAAAGGGGGATGGATGGCACAACTACTTAAATACACCCCTGTGGGATAATGATAGAGATTTATGTGAAGGGGGTGGGTAGGGAATGTCACACCTAAACTTGGAAATAATACCTGGAGGTTTTGGACAGCTTGTGCATTAGTGGAGGGATGCAGGGTCCAAAACGGAGTAAAGTCTTACTGAGGGGGCTGTGTTCCAAGAAAAACACACTAACACATTGCTGGACTATCCTGCACACTATGCCCTTACATGAACTCACTTGCTTAACCAAGTGGTGTGGGCATCAGTGGTAAAGGTGGCTGAATAAAGTCTGGCCCTCCTCTATCATAAGCCTTACCATCCACCTCCCTGCACCATAACCATCAGCAGCATCAGTTGCTACACTGCAGGGTAACCCAGTGTACTACTTATGATGGATCACTTACCCAACTTGGATTAAAAGTAAGCCCCTTCTTCAGGAGTTTCCTTTCTAACCCGATTTGTTTTAATGACCACTTAACAACAGGACTTAAGAGCCACCTGTACCAGCCAGTTGTGATGTGAAAAGGGGAATGCGAGTGGGAGTAGGTTTGGATTTCATTAGCAGCTTGCACCTCAGGGGCCGGCATCTCATCACACCACATCCGACCAGCAGACACAGCTTACACACCTCTGATAACACACTGCCTGCTTACACCTGACCGTCAAGAGGGACCAAAACCACACTTACCATACGCTAGCACCTTTCTGCAAGCTGCTAAAGTACATCAAGGCTGAGTGCAAAGTTTAGACCGAAGCTGTAACTAAGGCTGTGTTTTCACATTAAAACCAGCAAAAACACTGGCATAAGGCATTCTCTGCTCTGTCCCTCATTCCCGCACCGTGCCTCCGCGGCTGCTAACACCTCTGCATATGGGGCTAGCATATTACAAACCGGACCAGTAAACTGATACAGCAAGGGGTTAGTGTGGAGAAATATATCTTTGAGGGGTTTTTTGTTTTGTTTTTAAACTGGGTCAGCCCTTTTATCCACTGCAGTGTGGTCACACATGCAGTTGTTTCAGCACAAATGAGGAGATTGCCTACCACAATGCAGAGGCGAGAACAAACCGCAGGTGGTATTAGCAAGGATACCTCAGGCTAGCAGTTCTGCTGACCTCCTGGGAATGCGAGGCCACAGCATTACATTTCCAAACACCGTCTATTTTAATGATCTAGACAAAGCCTAGACGATTAAAAAAGGCAAGCTGACTTTGGCACTCAAGGCAGTGTCCAAACAGAGAGCAGATTCATAATGTCACACTTGGATGACCAAATTTCATTGCAAACATTCATTTCTAATACACTGAAGAAAAAAAAAAATAAGCACAAGTGTGATAACCCTGTGCTCCAAACACATTTGGCTTGACTCACATAAACCACATAGAGAAAAGCTATTACTCCAGCTGACCCATTTCCCACTTGCAGGCTGCTGCAGGATTGCTCTCTGCAGCACCTCAAGGCTTCCCCCCCCACCTTCCAATTTTAAATCACTGCAGGCAACGTCCTGTGGGAGATGACTTACATTACAGGACTGTTGTGCAACTTAGGGCTGCCCTGAAGTTATTGCAACCTGCCCACTCATCGGTACTCAGATGGTTTGCATTTTTAAATCAGCATTCTTTGCCCATCTGAGCTGCTTTCATCCCTTTTTATCATTTTCCCTGCTGTGTTTCCCCAGCGCTTTTCAACACGTGGCTTCCAAACCACTGTGTAAGTTAGTCTTTGCTCAGTCAGATGTTTCTGCTGCTGAATATACATTTCTTACAGGGCTCGCAAAGGAAGTATCTTGCAGAATCTTTCTAACAGACAGGCTTGCAGGAAGTTCAAGCTATAAAGGGAGAGGTCACCAGTATTTTCCACTGAGTCATGCAACAAGTCCAAACACAATTTAAACATAATCTATAACAAAATCTCATGCTTTTCATAAATTTTCCCCAGTTTTGGTTTGTTGGGTTTTTTTTTAAATCGTACAACCAGAAGTTGATAAGAAACAGAAAGGGCTTAGTCTTAATTCAGGTATGAGGTTATCAATGTTTCTCCCTGTAATCACTTATGCTTGGTGCAGCTGACTGCCTCAGCATGAAGAATTAGTCTAGACTCCTAAATTTGATATTCAGGTTACAATCTGAAAAAGGAGCGAGTTGCATTATTAATTATTTTTAAATCAAAGTGAATTAATTTTTTCCCTCCCCTAACATTTATAAGGTCATAAAAGCACACTTGTATTGGTTGGCACGTACATGTGAGCAGGCACAATTATCTTTTTCATGCAGAAAAAAAAATGTGTAAAACAAAAATCAGCATACAGCAGTATATTTGTCGACAGTGGGC
>WEIS01013843.1:14726-31327 GCA_013389965.1 Todus mexicanus | reverse complement strand
AGAATTGGGGTTGTTCAGCCTCGAGGAATGAAGGCTCCTGGGAGACATTACTGCAATCTTGCAGTACTTAAAGGGGGCCTACAAGAAAGATGTGGAGGGACCTTCTTCAAGGGCATATAATGATAGAACAAGGAGTAATGGCTTAAAACTGAAACAAGGTAGATTTAGATCAGCTATAAGGACAAAATTCTTCACTATGAATGTGGTGAGGCACTGGAACAGGTTGCCCAGAGAAGCTGTGGATGTCTCATCCCTGAAAGTGTTCAAGGCCAAGTTGGATTGGGCTCTGAGCAGCATATCTAGTGGGAGGTGGCCCTGCCGATGGTGGGGAGGTTGGAACTAGATGACCTTTAAGCTCCCTTCCAAACAAAACCATTCTGTTATAGGACTCTTATGATTCCATCTCTCATCTAAGCTCATCATACAGATTTCAAGCTGTTAAAGCAATTTAACACATATTTTAAACTTATCATTAGCGTTGCTCCGACTTCACCATCCCTGCCATAATTATCCTCCTTACTTACAAGCAATGAGATCGCTGGAGTCAAAGCTTCTGCAAAGGAAGAGTAAGTCTGCACCTGGGGAAAAGACACAAGACTTAACCCAGCTTCCACTTCAGCAGAATAAAGTTCTTTCCTCCAGAGGCAGAAGATCTCACTTCCCACATATCTCCTTTCTGCTGGGCTCTTTCAATCATTAAGTGATTAAAGCTCCAACTACCATACGGAGAGGGAATATTTTCTTACCCCGTCTGGTTGTCTGCATGAGGGCCATGGAAAGCACGAGGCAAGGTATAAACTAGTGAAGTGGGCAGAAAGGGCAGACTTACTTATTTGCTTAATAGAAGTACTAGCAGCAGCCGTGAGAAAGAAAGGCAAACCCTAAAGGTATCTTTGAAGCATCCCAGGAAATAAAGCCAATTCACCAGTGGAAATTAAAGGCCAGTTTTCCAAAAGCTGCACCCATTTATGGGAAATTTCATTTTGCTAAGCTAAGATGCAAGAAACCAATGTGCTCCCCCTCCCCTTATATAGCTCATTGTTTTGTAACAAGAAGCACTTTTAATGTTCCTAAAGAGGGCCTCCTGACTACTTCTTAAATGAGAAGAGATGGATGAGGGAGATTTTTTTTTTTATTCCTTTGAAACATTCCTCCCTTTCAACACTGTCTATTGTTAAATTAATTTGTACGGACCCTGGCAGCTCAGAGGTCAGGATGGTTCAAGTTGATGTTCTAAGCTATGTACTGTTATGTTAAATAGGGTTTTTCTTGGCTGCAGCTTAGCAAGGAGAAGGTCACCTAAGGGTTATTTTGGGTAGCAAATGTTAGCTGTGGGCAACTGTTCCCAGAGGGCTGAGAATCAGACCAGGGTTTATTTGATGGAAAGCTCAGGCGGCCTGAACAGATAGCAAATGCTCCTTTAGCTTGCTTCATCTTGTAGTCAGCTAATTCCAGGGCATTAAGAAACCTCTGGCATAGAGCAGGACAGCTGGAGGCTGCGTTTCCAGGGTGGGGAAACACACTCATCCTCTCATGTGGGAAGTGCCAAATTGGTTTTAGCATTATCACATCATTTCTGCGGTGCAAGCCATACAGTAGGCAGCATCAGACAAGCAAGCCTGTGGGGAGTGGTGGCTGCCAAAAGATGTATATTAGTCTGTTGAAGGTCTGGGTACTTGTCTTATTGGCTGTGATCAGGCCTCTTAATTAATGAATCTCTTTTGGACAACTTCCTTGTTAGTCCCAATAAATCTGGCTCCCTCCTTCAACATTATTTTCAGACCAGTCAAGCTGCATTCAGTATTATTTGTGGGAACATAAGAAAAAGTCTTCTGGAACAAAGAAGCATCATACAAACAACTCAGAAGCAGGATTTTCCCTCTTTTTTCACTATTGCTCAGTGCCTTTTTAACCTGCATTTATTCATTTTATCAGACAAGATTCCTTGGGAGGTATTCTAACAATCATACTGCTAACCTGAATCATCATTTCAATGTGAGCTGAGCATCCCAAGCCAGGGCATTTGGAAAGTGGAGTCTCCAGTTTTTGTTTCCTTCTGGAGATTTCTTTCTGCCTGTCCTTGGTCTCTCGGCTGAAACTTAGGATTTCGAGTTAAAGCAGGTAGGGGTGGAGTGGCTTTTCAATTATTATTATTTTTACTAATGACCTATTTCCAGGAGCTCAGGCTGTAAGAAAATTACCAAATATAGTGAGACTTGCAGTAGAACTCGCTCGAGCTGGCAACTCGACAGCTGTAGAAATGCTCGGTGGGGCTTCTGCCAAGGAGCATGTCCTAGATTATTCTGTAAGAGCATAGGGGCTTAGATGCATAAATCTCAGGGGTTTAGGAGGAAGTCAAAGCTATCTTCTATGCATCTGATACCCACTCTCCACACTCCGTCATCAAGTTCGAGCTGCCTGGCATTGAAACCAGCTATCACTTTCCTGCAGCCCACAGTGCCGCCTCCACAGCCCTGAGACCACATACAGGTTATGGAAGTGTGGGCTGAGAGGAAGGAAGTAAAAATAGCCATACCAGCTCTTAGCCTTCACACGCAGACTTTCCCACTGCCAGTGGAAATGTTTGTCACAGCATCAAGGGCCAGGGAAGACCTGACTTCACAGTGACTGACTGCACCTCTTGGGTCAACCTCCATCTACCCGACTTGCAGTGTCCTTTCTCACAAGCCATGACAGCAGCTCTCACTTGTGCTACACATTGAGATTAAACACTCTGGCCAGAATTTCCTCCCAAATTTCAGGTCACAGGAGGCAACACCTCTTCATCTTTTATAGATTAGTTATGAGCCAACCACAGTCTTGTCATTGTAACTGAAGAAATGTCCTACGTATCAGTGCAGGAGAAATTTAGAGCAACTTCAGTGTAAATCACTTCCAGGCTCCTCAATCAAAACTACAAAGGGGCAGAAGCGTCACACGGTTGTGCTGAAAATAGGCAATTTTCACAACATAACTCAAATCAGCCCCTACAGCCTCTCAAGGAGCCCGTTTCCTCTTGCCATACATTTGCTGTGTCCTGGCCATGTTCACAGTGAGATGCAAAGGTTGAAGGCTGCTTTGAGTTGCAGAAAATGCCAACAGTGCTCGGCTGTACCATGGGACATTGGTGTAGAAGCCACCACTTTGGTCATAGTCCCTAGCATGTCTTCGCACACAGTAGAGGAGCAGTGAGGGTATCTTTTCTGCCCTTGCAGAACTACTAGCTATTTTGGAGAGTTCTGGTAGCATTTCAGTGCTACAGCACCACCTCTTGATCTAAGCACCAGGGGGAAAAAAGTAATTCTTATATACAAGAGTATAAAACCAATGCAAACATCCAAAGACATTGCAAGTCGCTTTTCCAAAGCGACATTCAGTATACCAGCTTTGTTTAAACACCATCCCAGCTGGCTACAATCCTACACCTCGGTAGTTTCTCTACAAAGGCAAAGCCTCCTGGATCAGGTCACAGAGATGCATGTTTGCTCTGTGCTACCTTTGTGCACCTCTGCTCCCACTCATAAACTGCAGGTTGTAGAGGAACTGTGGTTGTTCCCAGGGGACCTGATCAGCATTAGAGCCAGGGGAAGACAAATGCTGCCCATTTGCATGCAAGCTGAAATGGCAAGACGGCTGCAGATAAAAGCCTGGTGTGGAAAGAAGGCGATGAGACTGATGGCCGTCACTTACTTACTCGGGTTGTTCAGCCTGGAGAAGAGAAGACTCATGGGGGACCTTATCACTCTCTACAACTAACTGAAGGGAAGGGGTAGACAGCAGGGGGATGGGCTCTTCTCTCAGGCCATTTGTGGCAGGACAAGAAGGCACAGCCTGAAGCTGCACCAGGAGAGGTTTAGGTTGGATATTCGGAAGTACTTCCTCACAGAAAGGAGGATAAAACACTGGAATGGGCTGCCCAGGGAGGTGGTGGAGTCACCGTCCCTGAAGGTGTTTAAGAAACGGCTGGATGCCACACTTAGTAGCAGGATTTAGCTGAGTGGTGGTAGTAGGTCATAGGCTGGACTCGATCTGAGCGGGCTTTTCCAGCCTTAATTATTCTATGATTCTACTTGTGTATCCCTGTCTCATCTCTAACCACCTCATAAATGTATTTACTTTTATTGCTGAGGCGAGGTCAATAAAGAGGAAGCGAGTACAGAGGAGGAAGAAGCAAGGACTGGGGGAGGCTGGGATGCTGGGCTGGGTGGAAGGAAGTCCAGCTGCAGAGCAGCACAGAGGGCAGGAAGGCAGGGGTGAGTGGCAGAGAGACTGAGATGAAACTATGCTTGTAACATTAGTCAAAGAGCAAAACAACACCTCAGCACCAAGGCAGTGAGAACTTGAAGTAAAAACTTCCTCCCACCAGAATGATTACATCCTTCCCTCTGGGGAAGCACCAGGTGAGCCCTGCTGCTGCTGCGGGCAGGCTCTGGCTCACAGCATCTTACCTATTTCTCCCCAGCAACCAATTGGAGAGAGACCACCATGCTCCTGAAATATATGAGAGGTCTGGATGAGCAGCAGGACCTTCGTTGTGTCTTCCCCCCTTATTCTGGGCAGTCCTTCCCAGGTCAATGTGCTGCTTCCCACTATCCCTCTGCACAGGAAAGGGGACCCCATGGTGCTCAGTGTGCGGCTCACAGGTGGAGTACAGCCCTTGCTCCCCTCCCACACTATGCACCAGGACACCCTCTGACTGAGCTTTGCAATGGATTAGCACCCAAAATAGCTGCACGTTTTCCTCTCTTCTACCTCATGAATATCGCTTCACAGCCCATGCTCCAAACTACAGAGAAGGTTCGTGCCTGAGGATGCACAACATGAGCAGGAGTTACTGCCCATCTTCAGCACAGCCTGGCTTTCTGTGGAACTGATCGTTCCCTGCCCATAGGATAACGTGATAAAACCTCTCCCCCTGCAGAAGCACAGATCAGGAGCAGGCCATGCCTATGTTCTGATGTCATGTGTAACTGAACATGATGGCAGGAATCCCTTAATGCCCTGAAACAAGACACAGAGGCACAGAGAAATGGATAGTCTACTCAGTGTCTCATAAAGCACAAGAAAAAAAATTCCAGCTAACGTACATAACTGTATTTGGTTCCTCTCTCTCCTTTTAAAGGACAGCTTTTGATACCATGCTTGCAAAAAACACTTAATTCAAAAAAGGAAGGAAGTGCTTTGAGGTTTTTTTATTTAAGCTTGACAGGATAAACGAATCACAGTCTCGTTAAATCACACAAATCTCAGGCAGCACACAAGACTAAACCACGAGAAATAGGACTAAACCATGAGAAATAGGACATTACAAATCCTCATGCAGTTCTACACTTCCAGCACAACAGCTCATTTTATTTCTGCTCTTGGCAAGGTTAGAATAAAAGGCTTCTTTTCTTTGCTCCATAAATGTTTTTAGATGCTATATTACTTGAACTTAACACAGCAGTAATTGCACTGAAAAAGGGCAATCTGAATTGCTTCCTGAAAGAAGGAAACGTTTATACTAACACGGGCATGAATAGAGAGCGTGGTTACAAAAGGGTTGTTTCAACCCTATCACAAAAAAAAACTTGACCAAACTCATAAACTCTTCCAGGCAGAAACGGTTGGACAATTTTGATTTTCCACTCTAAAGCAACCATGTTTCTGAGATGTACTGATTATCCGCATCTCAATATAACGGTAAATTTTACATCCGCAGAGTATGTTTCTACTCTATGTTCCAATAAAGCCAGTCATATAGGCACTGTGTTTTACTTTGCTTTTCATTACTAACTTTTTTATTAGACTCTAAGTTCGTCTTTTTACATTTGTTCCAGAAAGCAAGCAAGTCCTTGTTTTAGAAGTCTGAAAAAGAACAATGGTAAATACATTGTTCCCTATTTCTGAGCTCTGCCTCGGTGCCAATTCCTATTTGTTTATGTTAGCAACATAATTGCAAGAGACCGTATCACTGTTAACATCTCATTTCTCTATACTCATATACATACATACAAACAACATGCCTTCTATAGCCTTATTTGCTCTAGGCTAAAAGCTTGAATGAAAAGTTTCGCTCTAGAAACAGGCCTGCCAAACTGAAGGATGAAGTCAGTTTAGCCCTTGTTACATTACAAATACAATCCAAAATCGAAGTCTCCTGGACTGGAACATTTTTCCCTTTTTTTTGGTATATTTTAATACTTGACTATGCTGATGATAAGTCAACCTACACGAGCTGGGATATTTTGTTTGGCTTCATAAAGCAAAATCAAGTGGTATTAGTATTCCAGGGGTTTTTTTGTTTTGGTTTGGTTTGGGGTTTTTTCATTCTTTCTCTCCTTCATTCTGGCACTGTTTTATGCATGGCTCAGGGCAGTATTAGTTTAAGCTGTGACTAGATCAATAGAAATATCTTCTGTGAGGGATGTAACTGCTTGTAACCTGACATGAACCACTGGAATCTGAATTCTCCCTGTCTGGAAATTTTGCAGAGAAACAGGATCTCTGAGAACTGCTATCATAAAACTAGTATGAGGAATAGTGACAATTAAATCAAGGTTGTTGGTTGGATTCTTCATAGCTTTCCCCTTTGTGCAGTCATTAGTGCCCACACGCAGCACACAGAAGTCTTGTCTCCCAGCACTGGCCATTCATTCCCTACAAGTACAAATGATTTTACAAGGTGAAAGGTAGCAGAAGAAAAATTAGGGTCTCTGAAAGCTCTGACACCATTAGAAAAGTGAGAACCTGAGGTAAGTGAGAGGCAGGACAGAGCTGGTTAGTTTGCAAGATTATTTGCATTACTTGTTCTTGTTATAAAAGATGAAATGATGGGATAAGATCCTGAGCCCATCCTCACTGGATACAACCATGGAAGTACCATTTGATGCTAATTTTCACCATCATAATAAACAACAGAATTCAAAGCCATGTATTTTAAGATCTACAGGCTACTACAGATGAAGCTGCGGAAGAGTAAATGGTTTCCTTACTAAAATGTTTGGCAGAGATTGTTGACACGCCTTTACCTCTAGAGGAAAGTCTCATTTAAATACTGACTTTGAAGTCTGAAGTTAATCAGTGTACATGTAATATATTCCCTTTCTTCAATTCTTCAACAGGTAGGATTCTCAAAATTTTCATTAAAATGTTTGTTAGTATTTCAAATGCTGGCTATGTCTTTTTTCTTTCTTGGTTTTCAGCCAACAGGCAGGCCTTTGAAATATTGCTGATTTCATTACAAAGCCCTCCTTCTAAGACTGCCTGTAAGTAGCCAAGACGTGCAAACCCCCTGCCTGTCTTCTCCATGCTCTGCTTAGAAGATGCAGATGCATCTGCTTAGAAGATGCAGATGAAGCGCATCTTCTCGCCCAGCAAAGAGCTTAGCCATCCTCTCAGCAAGACGTCAGACAGTTCTGAAATTCTCTTTTCCCATCTCCTCTCTTCTTCTGCTGCACACTGGTAACTCAGTATCTATGCGAACAGACCCCCTCCTGGCTGTGGCAAGGAGTAGCTGGGATCTGCTCATGCTTCCCTACCATGTCCACCTGCTTGCTTTCCCTTCTGAAACAGTGTTTGCTTTTCTTTAGGTTTGTACTCTTCCCAGAAAATGTGAATTTTCCCTCATTATAGCACCATCTGCCATTCAGGAAGGTTATTGACAGCACTCAAGCCAACCATTTTGAGAATCCGGGAAAAAAGTTAATGAGGATGGAGATGAACTTTTACGTGGTTTTGCCCCTTGTCTAGCATAATATAGCCCCAGTCCATGTCTGCAGCTTTTAAGTGTTAAAGACAGAGGGCAAGTGATAAAGTGAAGCCAATTCACTGCTCTAAATCAATAAGCAGAAGCTTTTCTCTGCCAACATAAAAAGGGACTTGAAAAAGACTTCTGAAAAAGAAATCTTTGTTTTAACATAGATTGATTCCTTAGCAACACCCAATCCTGTCAAACCTATTCTGTGATGGGGTTTAGTCTTGCTTCAATCCCAGGCACTAAATAAATAATAATAAAATGTAGTCTGATCTAAAAACTAATGCTTAATGTTTTTAATATTTTCCTGTTTCTTGCTTTCACTTACTGATCAGCATCTACATTTCTAGTCAACATATGTTAGCAGAGATGCTTTACTAACAGTTTAAACTGCTATAGGAGGTATTTGGTATATTCTACACAGGATGACTGCAAGCAATGGAAAATTTTCCTACTTTCATCAGTTTAAAGCCCTCCTTACTGTTGGGAGAAAAACACATTGAAGTTCATGCTAAATATGGGTATAAAAATGCAAAAAAGATATACTGGCAGCAATCATAAATGATGCCAAGCAGTGATGAGACTTTTGTTCTGGTGTGTTCAACCTACTCCAAACTTCTCAGATTTTTTCAGTCTCTGTGCAAAACATTCTGTTGTGCCTGTTCTGCTGCGGTATAAAGAGTAAAATTCTTGTGAATCTGAATTTGGACATGATATATATATATCAAAGTGCTGGTAATCCATGCTCACTGGTGGGAAACCTGTTACTGGGAGTAAACCTACTAATCATCAAAACACAGTCTGGTGAATTGATTAAACAAAATCTACCAATACAATGAAGCAGAACGAACACTATATAGGAAAAGTATATTTACTTAATTCATTGTAACTTGTACTTTATGTTAAAACATTGCACAATTTTATAGTACTTCTAGTAACTATGGTGAATTATATGATATAAAAACTCAAAATATGAAATCTAGTATTACCTCTAGCAGACCCTGGAGGGTCATAAGAGACACCAGATTATTCCCAGGGAGGAATGGCACAGGCTCTGAGTGTTCTCATTACCCTACTCCTCCGCTGATACCAAGCTACAGGATAATCCTGTAGCATCTCACAATCCTTAAATGACTTCTAAGTAGAGGAATACAAAGATTTTAAGATGAATTTACAAGCACTGGTAGAGTGGTCTACTTACAAACCACATTTATTCAAACGTATCTTGCGCCTCACATTCTGCTTTTTCACTTAAAGAATCCAATTCTGTGAACAGCAGCAGCCACACAAGCTGTGGATTTTTGATTTCAGCGTAAGAAAATGAGCACCCCAGAGCTGCTCTTAAACAAGCAGACAGAGTATATTGTGCCCCAGAAGAACCATAAGAAATCTTGTTTAAGGTTAGCTGGGGAGGAGGGAGTACCCCCACCCACAGACCTGAGGTCCAGCTCTGGACACAGCACCCCACTGACCACATCTGCACCAAGCACTGACTGCTAGCACATTCCCCAAGTTCACATGGCAAATGAGATAGCTGGATCCCACCACATTTCAGTCTAAAGATGCTGTACTTTCACAGACTTTCTTTCTTCTATTTTAACTACTTCATGAGATTCCAAAATCTCCTCAGATTGCTCCAAAAGCAGCAGAAATTAGTAACAGCGAACTAATTTACGATGAAATGGACTTATCATACTAACTACTGATAATTTTTTTTAAGCTTTAATTGTTTGAATTTGATACAGCTCTTTAAGAATCCTATCCAATGTGCTTTCGTGATTCTCAATGGATAGAATTTATCTGACTTATTTACTAATTACTTTCAAATTACAAGTGTCCCTCAGGTCTGAATCATTTTTGATGAAAGAACGAGCAGACTTACACAGTTTCATACCATGAGGGAAGAGAAATTAAAGGAAAAGAATTTGTATGGCTCAGATCAAGCAAATGGAAAGCCTGATTTCTTTGAAGTCTACTAAGTTTACCATCATACGCAAGTAACAATTTGTGTCGGTTAAACGTTCCACCCTGTCCTGGTTTGGGTTAGAACAGAACAATTCTGTTCTATGATTTTTACTTTTCAGCTAAGTCTTTCTAAAGTTAGCAGCATGGTTTTGCAGAGACTCTGCTTCTAGCAGTGATAACGGCTCCATGTTTATAGTTAGTACCAAGGATTGGTATGCAAACCAAGGTCACTGCTAGATTTTGTGTATCACACTGGGGGGTGCAGAAAAGTAAAGGCTGCACCTTCAGGGAGGGGCAAACAGGACAGGTGACCCTAAATTAGCCAGTAGGGTATTCCATCCCATATATGTCATATTCGGTATAAAGCTGAGGGATCACGAGGGTCTCGGCCCTTCTCTCTTGGTCCTTTCACCATTTTGCCCTTTGTCTTTCATCTCCCTGACATAGAGCTGCTCTCTCAGCTCCAGGACTCTTCCTCGCTGGGTTTGGCCTTGGCAGCTTCAGCTTTGCCCTGAGGCCTCCGGCCCCGGTCTCAGCCCCCGGCTCAGGCCTCGGCTGGGCCCCAGGTTCTGGGCCGCATCCCTGAATCCAGCTCCTGGTTCCCGGCTGCTGCTGGGCCCTTCCACAGCATCAGTGGGGATGGAGATGTATTTACCATCAGGGAGGGCTGGGTTTTATACTGGGTTTGTACATATTTTTATGTACTTTTTATTATTATTGTTATTATTTTCATATTTTAGTAAAGCTGTTCTAGTTTCCTTTCCTAATCAAGAAGTCTCTCTCCTTTATTTCCTTTCTTCCCTTTTTGGGTGGGGAGGGGGAGAGAGTGTTCTGTTGCAGATTTGGGGATGCCCTGGCCCCAAACTGTGACACACGCCATGGCCATGCCAAGGTCTCCATTTAGTTGTTTTCTTTTTTTTAATAAATGGAGATAATCATTAAAAGCTATGGCAAAAGCAGTATTCCAGATTGCAGATACTGTAAATATCACTGTTTCCATAAAGAAACTAAGTATGGATAAGCACATAAAGAATAACCGCGTATTTTCAAGGCACTTGAATAGAACATGCCCAAGGGCACACAGTAGAGGAGCCCACATTTCCATCAGTGGGTAATATGCACAGTTCCCTTTCCAGGAGTTGGTAGAAACCAAGTTTATGTGAATTCTAAGATATCACTTTTCTGCAAAAGCATACTGTCCTAAGAAACAAGCACATCGGTGTCTTTGAGTTCAGAATAAGTTTCAGTTGGTTTGGGCATCAGAGAATCGGAGAAAAAAATAGACTTTTAGTAGATAACATTTGCTTTGTAAAAGCACTGTCTTTCTTGGAAATTACTCTTATTATTAATGCAATACATATGTACTGTGTACTCTCTACAGCTACTATTTCTCCAGCATTTCAACTAGTGACTCCAGTCAGATTACAGTCTCTCCAGCATCACCATCACACTATAACCACCTCCTGACTTCCAAAACCTCAGAAGCAGCATCCCTATTTTGAACCATCTCCAAGAACTATCAACCAGTCCCCACTGCTGCAAATCTTGACCTAATCTGTCTTTATCTTGATGACACTTTTATTCAGCGTGCCTGTTTCCAAGCCACTTGACATTTTCCCGAGTACTTCTTATTTTCTTCTTGCAATTTTCTTCTTTTGTAACCTCACTTCAGCTGGATGAAAATAAGAGGAATCTTTTGGTTTAAAAGGTATTGCATTTCAGAGAACAAAAATACAACTGTTTTGTTTAGTGGATCTGAATGAAAAACTCAATTTCTGTTTATAGTCCCAGGCCACAATGAAACTGATGTGGTATCAAATATTAATTTCTGAGAAATTTGGACAGTGAGGAAATGAGCAACTCTCTTGTTCCTTTGCTGTTTCCAGTCACACCTGCTTTATAGCTGATTCCAAACAAATTGGGGTGGAGGGAAGAAATCACATATAAAGAGGCTGACTTTGATCCAGTAGTAAGGTAAGGAAGACTTCCTACTCAATCACAAATACTTACTGGGTGCGTTTTGCACTTATAAATACAGTTTTGCGTCATGTAACTCCAGTAGCGTCCTTGTAACACCTTTATTGTCTTTGCACAGCTGTATCATTGTCTGTTAATGTTCCTGCCTCATACACTTCAAGTGTTAAGAGTAAATAAGGAAATAATACCAAGGATTTAATGGGGGCATTTTCATTATTTTCAAGTGTGCTACCTTTTAACTATGCTTTAGAAAATAAGTGAGCAAATTCAGAAACACAGTCGAAGTAGCGGTATCAAAAAGCAAACTACTGTAGAAAGAGGTCTTTTCTTCCATGAGCTCCTTTCTCAAGCTGGATCAGATAACTATCTTAGACATGCTGAATTTCTCAGCAGTCAAGGCTATGAATTACCGTTGGTTGCTTGACTGATTAGACATGGTACTGGTATGCCTGAGACCTTCCAAACACAGCAGGGGTTACTGCAGCTGTAGACAATACTAGAATATTGCAGCACTACAGGCTATGCAGTTTTCTATCCCTTCTCTCAGCTGTGCAACTGAGTTCATGAGACTCCTTGGAAACTTTCGTCTGCAAGCATGTGATGGAGTAGCACCAGTAGTAACTCAGAGCTTTGCAGCTCTGCGGTCTGAAGAGAGAAGACACGCTATTTCTAGAAATGCCAAGAAGATAAAAATTCATTGAGGTGATCTCCCCCAAGCTTATTGAAGAAATCATTCAGGGAGTCTCTATGCAGAGTACTACAGCGCTGCGAAGTGATGCTTGAGCTAGCTCAGGAATCAGAAAATGCATCCACAGATCTATACATTTGGCTCTGTAGTGCTTTTGCTATCGCCACCTGAATAATCCTCAGGGCACTTCCAACTGCAACTAGTTATTAGGGTTTTTCTACAAAAAAGAGCCTCTGTGTCACCCATGACAAAAGCAATGTTCCGCCTGTACAATGTGCTCTAGCTATGGCCTTACTTATCTCATGACGACCTTGCAGGAGTGACGTATATTCCAGTGACTGCAAGGCTTCATTATTTTAATTCCATGGTCCAGGAGTTTTCAGCAGGGTTTCTCTACTGCTCGCAGCTTTTGCAGACTCTAGCAGTCTATCTGATCAGTGGTTTAAGTAGCTGTGCTCACATTACACCCATCTCGCACTCTTCTCATTGGCTGCCTATACAGTGCAAGATCGATTTTTACCTGGCTCTGTTGGTCTTTTCAGTGCTCCTAATAATACAAACCCTGAGCAAATTGGAGACCTTCTGTTAGGTATTTTATGCAGACATGCTTTTTCAGGAATTAACCCATGATAACCTGCTGTATCTTGACAGATAATTGTATGGTTGGCTTTGGGTGTGTTAGGCAAGAAGCAGTAACCTCCCCCAATACAGATGAATGCACCAGTGCAGATGCTAGCACCAGGACAGGTGGCAAACAGGACAAACAAAGAGTGTGTCTTACACAGTCATGGAGCACCTCCTGGCTTCATGAGCTGCAGAGCTCAGCAGGTGCTGGGTAATCCTGCCTGAAAGAAAGCCCTACCACACACTGATCAACAGCAACTTCTCGTCCAGGAGGAGCACCTCCTGACTTCTGCTGAGCCTTTCCTGATGCTTTTAAACTCAAGCCCCAGAAAGAAAAAATCCAGTCAAGCATCAACTTCAAACACTCTCAGCCCCTGCCTCGGGGTGAGGGCTCATTCCAGCTTGACATCTGTTCCAGCCCTGCTTACTCTGTATATAAAGTGACTCGGTCAGATGAATTCAGTGTCTTTAAACACATTGTATTTAGAGACCTTTGTTCATTTGGCTCCATCTAACAAGGGCAAATATCTGCAACGGCATGCTTTGGTCTTCACATCATTGAAAAAGTAACATTCAGAGCAGAGGAAGCACAACCTGGTTTCACTTCTATGCAGAATGAAGTCACAGCTAAGGTGTCCCAGACTTGAAAAATAAAAAGCACCTCCAGGTCCATAAAAATTCTCTCTATTTTCTAATGTCTATCTGAAATTTTGCAATTTTGGCAGCTAGATGCTTCAGGCTACAGATGTTTAGACACAATAAAGAGCAGCTCAGGTGGACACATGGAGAACACTGATGCCAGTCTTAGGCTATTGCCACCTTTGTGGCTTTCCACAGCAGGAGCTGCCACCTGGGAAACCGTGAATGACATGACCATCAGACAGAAACATTTTTTGCCTGGAGGTGAGCATATAACTAGGCCAACAGAGACAGTCTCTTCTACCAAGCAGAGAGGAAAAAGCTGTATTAAACAGTGAGCTCTCAAACCAGACACTCCAAAAAGCTCACCACTGATAGTCAGGTGGAGCAGGACTCCAACTGTGACTCCCTCTCCAGGGAGACACAGGGCTAATGTTTCTGCCTTACCACATATGCCTATACACAGCCATACACAATTTGGCTCCAAGCTCTACTGCTCTGAATTTATTCTTTACCAAAAAAAAAAAAAAAATCTAAAATAAACAGTAAAAATGTTATCAGCCTGAACAAGAAATAGCAGTGAACAATTCTGATGGAATGAGTATTAGCTATGTAGAAATATTTCCAACGGAGAGCTTAGCTCTCTATAACAAACTCTGGTTTTAACCTTCATAACTTCAACAAAGTAAAACCCAGGCACATGTAATTTCACAGTCGTGGTCTTGTGCCAAGGAAAGCTTCTCTGGAAAGTTTGAGGTAGATTGGCCAAGGCATCTCAGAGATATGAGAGTTCCAGAGAAGTGAGGTGTTCTCCACTTCTTGGCCTGTTTCCTAATTTTTTTTGGCTCACCTTAACTTAAAAACGGTTGGCTTAGACCTTTCAAATTTGCTTGGCTACTACTGGTGCCTTTTACTAGTTGCAGGCTATTTTATTGCTAAATGTGGGGTTGTGCAAATTCTGAGAGTTGCAGTTGCTAACACCGCATGTTGGCTTGCGGATACTGTAGGCAAGCCAGCCTGGCCCACTGCAGGCTCCTCAATCACCTCATCAACTGTGCTCATGAAGCACCGCCAAAGCCCAGGACCCTTCCCTCAGGTCCAACTGGGTGTAAGAAATTGGCTGAACTCTACACTCTCCATGGGGGAGCTACATTTTGTCAGACTAAAGAGAAATGGTTCCAGGGTACTTCCAAACATTGCCAGCACCAAAGCACCTCTCTTGGAAAGGTGAATACACACCAGGTACAGATGGTTTCCTCTCTGGACTTACTGCCACCCTCTTTTCATTCTTTTGATGTCTACTTAGCTTTACTCTCTGATGTGCCCAAAAATTTTTCCAGGGGACATCCACGTAACTCCCAAATTCTCCCTCCTCCATGGATTACTGATCCAATTTTTCCATTTCTGTTTCCACAGCTGATTCCAAACTCCGTGCTGGGATCTGGGTGCTTCTCCTGTAGCTTATTCCCTCTCTCTGATCCACTCCCTTGGTCTCCAAGAGCCTCTGCTAGACTGGGAGCCTCGTGCAGAGAGACACAACGTACCTCATTAGACTTCTGGGCAGGAAAACCCAGGAGAAAGATCTCAGCCCTCAAGGAGCACATTTCTTGTGAGCAAACTAAAATCTTTGACGAACTTTGATGAAAGACTGTGGGTAAGGAATTCACTCCTGGTGGGAACTGCTCTGTTCACAATCTTGATAACGGATACTATGGCAACCTCATGCATCTCTTGACACAGCCTTCGGCATGGTCAACTACTTTAAACAATTTTCCTTAATCTTTGATATTTCCTTTGACAACGACTATCACCTGCCGAGCTGCCAGGAAAACAAGGAGTGCACAGCTGATCAGTGGTGGAAAACACTAGGACATTAAAAATACCTCTTGGTGAAGTACGTTTCTACACAGAAAGTGCCTCAGTTACAAAGAGACCTATTCTTTTTGAGATGCACACATGCATGACTCCCATTCACAGAACCTATGTGAGCGCATCCAGAATAGAAAAGGCTTGAAAGTGTCTACATTTATCGAACATTGATCCCACACAGAAGTGCTTTTTAAGAATGACACATCCTTTGACCTACTGCATCTTACTTCTGCTCTTCAGAAACAAAAGACATCAAGGCCACGTCATCTACACTTAAAAACCAAAAATGGCGATACAAGCACACAAAAAAAATAATCATAAAATATAAATGATCTACACAGTAGATAATAAGAAGTAGACTTTTTTTCCACATTTCCTATCGAATTGCATATTTATCAGAGCTCTCTTCTTTACACCAGCTTCGTATATCTGTTCCGTCACCTCCTAAATGCAGATAATCTACCTCAGAGGTTTGCTTTCCTCAGGAGAGACCACACAAACCTCAGCCAAGTTTTACAAAATACACCACCCTGTGCTGGGTCAACAGAAACCCGCGGAGCATCAAGGAAAGCTGCAGGACTTCTTGTGATCTTACATGGAGCTCCTGCCTCCACTGCCCTTCAGGAAGGGGTGCCACCCTACTCCGCCTCACCAACCACCGTCCGAGCTGAGGAAAAGAGCATGAGGAGGATCGGCACGCACTTTCCTCCCCCTCTCAATCCGCAGAGGGCCAGTCACAGTCTGACCCTAGCTTAACACTCCGGCTGTAAACTTACTTAACACTTGTAGAAGAATTTATTTTTTTTTCAAACATACTGATGGCAGCATATGGCCCATCGACAGGTTTATTATTATAAGACACTTTTTCCACCAGGTTATAGTCTTTTTTATAAACATATGTTTCAGCACATAATAAAACCCCTAAGAACTGTTTCTGAAACATAATCACTATGCAGGCACAGAAACTACTTTTCAAGGTTTGTCAAGATAATGAAAGAAGGAATCTTTTATGGGACTTCCAGTTTTCTAAATGTCTTTTTCTAAATGTCTTTTAAATCCAAGTGTACTGAGTTATGCACGTTAAACAAAACCAAAAAAAAAAAA
>WEIS01013842.1:1657-15257 GCA_013389965.1 Todus mexicanus | reverse complement strand
GAGGCCTGAGTGTGTGGAGTTTTATTTGTGACTTGAATGAAATTGCTGAGCATGGTCTAAGGCAATTACGTTGTACTAATTGCTATTTTATCCTGAATGCATATGTCTCCAGAAGGCTTTAAGTATCAAGTTTTGATAAAACAGGAATGTTTCAAGTGCCAGTAGGATATTTGAGCCCAAGCCTGTTCTCTTATATCCTTGTAAATCTGGGATAATTGTATTACTTCTGACTGACAGTGGTAGGGCTAGAGTAGGACTGGACCTGGGAGAGGAAGCCGTGATTGTGCGTGTGTGCGCCTTGGGCAGCAAAAACAGCTGACTGAAGAAACAGCTCATGTACTGCTCCCATTTCCCCTTGATGGTTTCCAGCTGTCCTCTTATCCCTGGCATATGAAATCACATTAATTAATTACAGCTTATGAAAATAAATGAGAGGCAGTGTGTGTTACCCATCTTATAGTGCTGCACATAAGAATGTGCTACATAAAACAAACTGTGATCACAGATGCTGAATGACATCGTAGTTATGAAGCAGAGTGAAGAGAAAGTTCCTCTGGCACAGTAGTCATAGGATAGATGGTTTCTCAGACTGTGCAACACAGGAAAATATGCCCACACACAAGAGATCAGTGTGTGTTGCACCTGGACCACAAATGACAGTGCCACATGCTTCATGCTTTGATCATCGCAGGTCTTTTAGTATTAACTGAGGCAGAAGAAAGGGATAGATAGGACAATAAAGGGAGAAGGCAGTATTGCTATGTAATATTACACGTTTTTGTTAGGGATCCTAGACGGTTTCCTCAGAGAATGTGAAGAGTAAGTAGATATAAAATATATTTGAAGAGCTTGCACTTCCGGGTTTTTCCATCTCCTACTACATTGCCGCCATGAGAGACTGAATGAGTGATGTTTTTATGCTGCTGCAGCAAGATCTGATACTACGTTGCTGCCCAGTTTGGTAGGAAAGTATTATCACAAATTGACTGAAATCAAGAGATGCAGAAGAAAACATGTTAAGGAAGACATGGAAATCACAGTGTCTTAACATCATTGCTGGTCCCAAAGGCTAGAAAGATTTTACTTAATTGGATGGGCTGCCACAGGCTCTGTGTAAAGCAATTTGAATATTGCAAACTCAAATTTAAGTGACTATTAAAGACTTAGTGGACAAAGTGGAGGCTGCAGTCATGATGGAAGAGTTTCTACGCAAAGGAGAAGAAGGTGTTGACAGGTTGGTGTTGCCCAACTAACAGTGTTGTATAAGCCTGAACAAATTATCCCTATGATTTAAAAATATGAATAATAAATGAACTATAGATACTAGTATGGACAATAATGAATCTGGACAAATATACTAGTGAAAAAGCACTGTTTGATTGCTAAGATTATTTAGTAAACTAATTTTTTTGTTTGTTTTAGATCATAGAACGTGACTGTGATGAAGTTCTGTTATGACATGAGAAAACAGAGAAGGACGCATAAAACCTATTTGGAAGGATAAGGGGAAGTCTTGGCTTCTATGAACTTTCTCTTACGCCTAACTCCTAATGCGAGCTGAGATTAGAAGTGCTGCAGATCTTCAAGCAGGTAGTTTCCACCTAATTTAGTGCATTAACCTGTCTATCCACTGGATGGAGATGGCAGACAAACTTCCTATTAGGTGTTTTGCTACAAAAATGGTGGGTGGAAAGTAGCCCAAGATCTAGAAAAGTAACTAGGAGATACAGTGGAACTGCACAGGAGACTGGGGCTGGAGGTGAAAGTGGACAAGATTCAGAAGCAAAGCAGTTTAAGAGTTCTCACTTGTGCTTTTTACTCTGGAAAGACAGGACAATAGGATTTGCGTGCGTTGTAGAAAGTTTAATGCTATCAAAGCATCTGATGTTTATCTCATGTCTAAGACTGATACAGCTGTAGGAAATCTCATGTGTTGGATGATTGCCATGACCTTAACCAGAGGGCTTTCAGACTGCAATGCTGCATTTAAATCTATCTGCTCAGTAATGCTTTGTGAAGTGCTGGTTTTCTCTGGGGACCTGTCACTTTGCAGAATCTGGGAAATTAAATTAGTGAAAGGAGTTTGGTAGAGCATATATAGGTTTCATATTTTCATGAGGAGGTGAATCCACGTGCCTCTGAGCAGGAGAGCACTCAGCCTTCTTAGTGTAGCAGGACTCAGTGTGAAGTTGGGAAAGTGACAAAAAGGAAGAAATTTGGTACGCAAAGGAATAATTGTATCAATCAAGAAAGCAGAGGCAACTACTATGCTCTGACAAGCTTTTCAAGTTAGTGAGCAAGGTCAGTCTTTACTGGACTGTTAGAATACTGCACAAGATTCATCCTGCATTTCTGCTCCTATCTGCTTGAGACTCTGAAGGTATGTCTACTCAGGGTTTGGCAGGCAGATACGAACTCAGTCTGCCCACACTCCAAACTGACTGGGTTAAAGCTGGCTTTGAATGGGAAGCTGTGTAGCCATCATTAGCATGTGGCTGAGCCTAAAGTAAGAAGTGCTGCTAGGAAGCAAAATATATTACCTTGGGGTCAGCATTACATGGCTGCAGTTGCATGCCTTTACCTAGGTAGCTTCTATATGGGTGCCCTGGAGCACTTGCAGAGGGAATTGCATCTGTTTGCAAATTTTCCATGGAAGTGCACCCTGAATATGTTAGAAGGGTTAGCCTGACATGGTGATCTGGCAAAATGGTGCCCCAAATGCTCCCCATTCTTTTTAAAAAACCACATTGAATAAAATTCCACTGCCAGACTACATCTTTAACAAGCTATCTGTTTTCAGATGCTTTCTGTCAGATGCTTTCTGTCAGGTCTGAAGCTTGATGCATGCTACTGGTAGAGGGAAAGATTTAAAATTGTATGTATGAATGGAAACCCAACTGGTCAGTGGGAAGGACTGTACAGCCAAGACAAATGAGCACCTTGCAGGAAATCTGCCTGAAGTGTCACTCCATATACATTACACAAACCACTTACTCGCATATTTACAATTAATGGAAAGTAATAATGAAAGCTTATTTATCTGGTGTCCCAAACTCTGAGGTCGCCTAGGTACTTTTGAAGATCTTTTTCATATTACTTGCTGTAATTCATTTCCATGCCTCTTATTTTCATAAAAAACCTGTTTTTAAATAAACAATTATTTTGTCCTTAGCCTCAGGAGTCCATTAGTTGCTATGTTCTTGAAGCAAATTAAAACAATGCATTCTGTAGGATATGAAACTATTGCTAACTGTGGCAGTGGATCACTGCAGTCATTAGATTAATACCAACTATTATCATCCAGGATGCTCATCTGGTTTTACTGAGCTTTGCTAATGAAATGGAAATGTATGATTAAAGTCATCCTGTCTGTCCCTCTAAAGTTGTGCCTGTGAATGAGTCACTGTTTTACAAATGGGTGTTGCCAGACGCTGATATTGAATACGGCTCCAGCCATCAGAGCTTTGGGTCCAGCACTGCATTCTTGAAGTCCAGACTGGAACACTGAAATTCCCCTTGAAATCTGTGGGAATTCTGTGTGGCCAAAGCCCAGCTACCTTTATGACTGACTGTGGCAGCTCTGAGAGAGATGTAGCTCAGTGCAGTAGGCACATAGCAGCTTGAGAACTCAGTATGAATTTCATGCATCTCTTCACTTAGTCACTTGAAACCCAAGATGGAATTGAGGATACCGCATTCCACTTAAGCTTTGTTTGTTTGAGGTCAGTTGAGTGCCCTCTGTTGTCTCTGGACGTGACACCTTCTGCTCCATTGGCAAGGTTGCAGCTGTGGTTTCTGTTCTTACTGGGCACAAGAAGTATTTGCACACAGCAAGCCCCAGTGTGTCAGTCGGCTTGCTTGGTCTGTCCATTGCAGTGGCCCTGGCTGGCTGCGTGAAGGGTGGAATGTGCTTTAACCTTTTGGCAGATATATAGCTGCTTGCATGCCCGAAAGTAAACAGCTCCCAAGGATCTTCGGGTGGAGTTGCCCACAGAAAGCTGCGTCTTATGGGCAAGGTTGACCCAATAGTTAATTTAGCTTGTTTGCTTCACATACAAGATAGAGTTTGAATAGTCCTGGCCTTGGGGAATTTCACATCTGGATTCAAACTCTTTATGGCTACTGTCCCCTAATCTGTGCCATGGGCTGTTCCCAAGTCCTAGTTCTGTACTTTTCCAGGCTTTGTGTTTCATGTCGTCCCCTCAGGGGCATTTGTAAAAGTGGGAGGGCCAGATTGGTAGTTGTAAGAAAGAGAAGTATCATCACTGACGTCAATGCAGCTCTACCACTTCACATTTGCAAGGGATCAGGCCTGTCTACCAGTGTCAGAGTCTTCTCAGGAGGAGGGGAGGCAGCCTGAGAAGTGTTGGGTTTGCAGTTCACCAAGTGACAAACAGAGAGTCTGAGTGCAGTAGCCAGACACGTTATAAAACAGGCTGTTGGAGAGACAGCTCTGTGTAGAGGCTTGAGTCTTGATTTACTCCTGGTCATTGTCTTGATATTTCGTGGCTTTAAGACAATAAAAAAAAATAATTAATATATGGACTTCTGTGAAGCTGATTGGCTGGGACCCCTTGTACAGTTTCTGGGTGGTCTCATGTGGCATAGGAGGCCCGTTGTGGGCATGGCTGCTTTTGTGCAGTTGAGTAAGGCTGTAGTGGAAAATCCAAGGCTGGTTTCTCTGTATAGCTAAATGTATGGCTATATATAGGTTTGAAGTAATTTAAAGCTTTCAAAACTTCTACTTGTCGTAGGCTATTTTAAATATGCCACTTGGTAACACACCCTTTCAGAGATATACTAGTGCTCTTCCCAGAACTGCCTGTTTGGTGCATTTCTTCTCCTGTGCTTTTGCTCATCTGAACAATCTCTTCAGAAATAAGCAATTGGGAATACATAAGAAGTAATTCTCTTTGCCAGGTAAATGGGAACAATAGTGGAGTGGGAAAGAATGAATCACTGCCATTAACAAGAAAACTAGAGTTGCTTTCATCATTGACACAATGGAGTGTCTATTCTCAAATGTCAGGGCTAATAACTCACAATTTACAAATTAGATTTAACCCCCTCCCACACAAACCCACATAGTCCTTGCTAGCCTTCAAGCTTAGGTCATAGCTGCCTTTCTCTGAGGGCCACCAATAAAACCTTCAAAATATATCTCCTCCAGACAGTCTGGCTGCTTTCAAGATCGAATACTCCTCCCCTTTTCCCTTTGGATTTTGTTTTGGTTACAGCTACATCACTGAAAAATGTGGAAATGTCTTTGAAAGCCCATCTAAGGCCCTAATTATCCTTAATGTAAGAGGACCATTATTGTCTACAGATGAAATGAAAAATACAACAAATAAGAAAGATTCCAAGATTTTGGTTACCTTAATAAATTCCTAAACGTGAAGGAACTTACAGATCTTTGTCCAATGCAACCAGAAATTATTAATGCAGGTGGGAGTATCAAAAGCTTGAGTGTTTCAGCTGGCATCTTACAACATCTTCTGTTGAGATGGTGTTTTTCATCCAGTGTACTGATAGATTGTAACAATAGCTGCCCAGAAAAGATGTATCAAGGATGCCAGTTTCCTAGATAACCATCATGTAGGTGTAGAACATGAGATGTTGCTAATTTCACATGCTCATCAGGATATTAATAGTCTCTTTACTTCAAAAGTAATGGGCTTGCTTGAATTCCTGGTCTTGAAATATAGGAAAAAACCCAGAATATATTTTTTAGCCAGGATGGCTTTTAAAGTGAAGTTGAAACAGGTAACTGGAAAAAAAGATGGAGAAACAAATTTGAGACTGATTAGTAAAGTCCATTTAACAGATTCTGCTTGCCCAGTCCAAAACAATCAGTTTTTTATTAATTAATAAGTCGTTCTCTCTTTCTCTGCAGATTAAGAATTCTTCAAAGTGGTTTACATGCAGTTCTTAGCACAGCTGCTTGCTGGGGGTGTGTTCTCTGTGTGGGGGATCTATCAGCAGCCTGGCTACCTCTGTGTGATCTTGGGTAAGGCCTGGATGAAAATCAAAGGCCAGATTGTTCTGTTTTACCAAATGTGTTGCCTGGGGCCTGCTAATTAATAGAATGTCTAGGAATGTCATACATCTATTGAAAAAAAAGCATCACTTGAAAATTGCTATTGTTTTAATTGAATGTTGTCATTTTCACATAGTGACCGATATCTCAGTCTACCAGTCTTTTTGAAAAAGCAAACTAGAACATGGGAAAACAGGCCACTCATAGGGAAACACTGTCTGGTTTTGTTATTTTTTAACATAGGTCTCACAAAGCCATAAATGCTCCCACATGTTGACTGGGGGCCTTATCCTGAAATCCAAACTTGTGTTTCATTCTTATGAGTTATTCCATCATAAGTCATTGCCAGGAGGCTGACTGTAAGCAGAGGTTGCAGAATTGGGCTGATACTGACCTCACAATAGAGCATAATTCTGGGAACGTTTGCTGGAGATACAGCACTTAGTAACATGGGCAGACCATCTCAAATTCCGAGGTTGTGCGTGGCAGTAGGCATGCAGATTGTCTACCAGTAAGTGTTTGCAGGATTGGGTGGTAGGTGGTCCTACTTTATTTTCTGTTTTAACAGAAGTCTGGTACTTGTTATGGAGTGAGTTTGTTCCTCTGGGAAAGGTGGGTGTAACTTGTCAGGACATGAAGGATAACTAACCTCAGACATTTGGGAAGTTGTGTGTGTGTGTGTGTTTTGATGCATATGATTTTGTTATGTAAAATAGTGAGGCTTACCCCCTTCTCTGCCTGATCGTGCCCTCTTGTGGGTTTCTGCACAGTTCTTTTGAAGGAGAAGGGTAGCTCATATGATGAGGTGAGAAAGAAGATGAATGGAAATAGAAACCAGGAGGAATCGGATCTTCAGCTGAATAGTTATAAGGGCTTCTAGCATTCAAAAATTTTGTCCTGTGTCACTGGGCCTATAGGGGAAAAATGAACATTATCTAAAGATTACATCTTGATTTATGCAGAATAATTTGGCCACGATTTAATTATACATGTTGAAAGACATTTAGTATGATATCCTACTGTAAGTATTCCTCAAATGTCTCACCATGCTGTCAGAAAGAAACTAAAAACCTTCTTTTCCTTCTCTGTGTGGCTCTTGGATTGGCAGCTGACTTGCATATGTTTTGTTTCTATCAGTGCATTACAGCAAAGGTGTGTATGCTTTGGGCCATGGCCTTTGGGTTTTATATTGAAGGTTTCTTATGTTGAAAACTCCCTCAGTTGGCAAATGGATCATGCAGTGCTAGATTTTGTGGGAACCCAGCAAAGAGAATGGCATTTCAGAGGTGGAAAGAAGCAATGGGGAATGAGGAGGAATATCTTTTTGTCTGTCAAATACAGTTGCAGTATCTCTGCAACACTGTACTTTAACTGCAGTATACTGGTCTTGGCTTTTATGAGAGTTCTGGAAGAGTTTTGTATGCTGCACAGTCTGACTGACAAAGAGGTTTTCTGTCCTCGCATGACCTTCTTTTAATTTAAAAAAAAAAAAAATCAATAAAAGTTCAGCCACACAGCAAGGGATGAATTTAAAGACTGCACACCATGTGACAATGGTAAAACTTTCATAATAGCCGTCATATTTGTTGGTTTAAAAATCAACTTCATTGTCATAGTTAATAGTTTGCAGCTGCTGTAGAACAGAGTCAAATTGCTATGTATGTGTCAGTCTTAAACACAAGTAAGATCCACTGACTAGGAAGACTTGGTTCGTTTTTCCTATCTATTGGTAGTATTGCTGATCATCATCTCTATGCGATGAGAGGAATTCATTGCCACATTTCAGCACTACTGCGCTGCCTATGTGATCTTGCAAGTAAAATAAACTTGTTTTCAGGGGCCTGCCAAAGTATACTCCGTGACATCCATGACAATTAAAAAGGCTTCCAGGGTCGTGTATAAGTAGGTGCAGTCCCCTGCAAATCTATGGGATATCATCAGCATTGATTTATCTAATGAAGGAAAGTTGCATGAAAAGTGTTAAAGAATCAGAATTTATCACCTGTAGTGAAGATCAAGAGTAAAAGAAGCCTTGTTGGAAGATCACCAGGTAAGTTCTCTGCCAATGTGTTACTTATGAAAAGTGTTTGTAATTTGCACCAAGTTCATATTAGATAGAAATGGGAAGTAGGTGGAGCAGTCCCTCTCCACCGTGCTGGTGATGTGCAGAAGGTGTGTAAGGTCAGAATGGTCCAGTGGCCAAGGTGTAGCAGCAGCCTGAGGGCAAGCAGAAGAATATGCGAAGTGCCAGCTGGTCATCCTGGACTGGGAGGCATCCAAGGAAGCCTTCTTAAGGTGTTGGGATTTGTTGCAACTGCAGGGAATTATGTCTAAGAGGGGTGTGTTGTGCCTTTGGCCTGGGCAAAAGTAGTGTTATTTAGATTTAGTGAGATTCTACTTTGCTTTTCCTCCTCCCTACTGTACGTGCTGTTAGAGCAGAACTGAGCTGAATCCATGGACCTAAAGCTACAAACGAAAATGTAAGGGGTATCCCTTTTAAACCATCTGAGAACTGTGGTTACTTACAGCAGAGCATCCAATGGTGTTTTAGGCACCTGTATCTGTGTGAAGTCAAGGAGTTCAATGAGTGCAGGTTCAGGCTGTCCAGGATGCTGCATTCTCATAGCTGAAGCTCAGTTTTTCTTCCAAGAATGCAAATAGTAGAGCAGCAAGAAAATTTAATGACTGATGTTACAAGAAGACATTTTTTTTCATGCAGAAGTCAAAGACTTGGAGCGCCAAAGGGTGGGAAAAATTACACAGGGAAGAGACAGCCCACATAGTCCTGCACTGGATTACTTTCAGTGCCACTTCACTGATTTGGGTGAGGTTTCTGACGTGTTTCCTGGGACAGAACCTAACCCTCAGGTCTCATTTCAACTTCAGTTTGGCACTTCTGTGCACACTGTGTAATTGCAATAATTTCAGCTGTTGTTATCCCTTTGAACTCAGTTAATTTGTCAATGTGCTAGTTTGTTTTATTCACATAGAAACCATGACTAGCATCAAAGTCTAAAGTAAATACATGAGATCTTTAGTTAGTCTGTGATTTCTTTTTACCCTAGCCTACTGTCTTTCTTGGTTTGTGGAGATTGCTTTGTTTTATAAATGAATGGAAGTGTATACCAGAATATCTGTGAAATCTTCAAAACACCCTGTTCAGCTTGTAGAGGGCTGGCTCTGTGGAGTATGGAAATGCTTAAAGAATAGGCACTGCTTCCCCTCATTCCTTTACTGTGTTCCCCATCCTCTTGGTGGAGTTTCCCACTACCAAGGAGGAAAGGATATCTGGACTGAGTCCAGGAAATTTGTCAGCCAATTTACAATTAGATCAAATGTCCTTTCCTCAGCAAGAGTTAAGAGGGAAGGGAGATACAGTCCTCATTTTAGACAAGATGGGATAGATATCCAGGAGATAACAGCTGGAGATATGTTGGAACTACTCCTTTAGTATTAAAGCTGCCTGTGTTTTTCTGCCTCTTGGGATAGAGCATCCTGCAGCTTTTTGACCAATCGTTCTCTATCTCTGACAGCCTTGACTGTTTTCTGAACATTGTTGACAACCAACCATGTTGTTTACCCTTGCAGGAAATCATTCTTTTCTGAAGCAGACCTTTTCATCTGAGCCTACAAGAGCAGCAGGCCTCTGTGATCAGAGAAAGAGGGTGGACTTTATCTAACAAAAAATAAATGCATCTGAAATGTAAAAGTTTGCTGTTACGGTAGTCCTTGACCATCCTTTTATAATCTGTGGATATACAGTCAACATAGTCAATGGACTGTAGATACTGGCTCTATTTATCCTAAAGCAGTTGTCTAAAATGTCAGAGAGACTCTGTTCATAACAGTGCCTGTATCTATTGACCAGATGGGAGACTGAGGCAAGATGAACTTCCCCAGATTCTTTGTTGTCTTCTCACAGTGGTGGAGCAGTTTACAGAGGTTGTGGTCTGTATTTCATCCTCCTTCTCCAGTTGCCTTTCTTGTCTTGTCTAAATATTAACAGGACTTTTCAGGGCAGGTATGAAGTAAGTCTGCTGAATATAAATTTTTATTTTTCTAATTGTAGCTTTGCCTGGGACACCACATAATCTACTGACATTTTGGAATTCCAGGAGAAAAACAGAATGTTTCCATTACCAGAAGGTTCTTGGAATTGTTGAAAGAAGACTGGAACAGTCCTGGTTCTTGCACTCTCTTTTCTTAAGGTATTTTTTCTCCTATCTGATTTCTAAAGAGGAGTCTGATTTTCATTTCACATTGTCCCACCCCTGAGGCATTTTTACATTGGTCAAAAACAAGACGCCTGGAGTTGGAAAGGTGTCATCAAAACAATGACTAGATATACTTGGAAGAAAGGTTTATTATTTGGCTTGCTGCTGCTGGGAGCTGCTAATTACAAAGCAATTATGACCAGACATAATTGTTCACTGTCCAGAGCTGCCTCTTGGGTTTAATATCTGACTGAAAACAAAAGGCAGAAAAATTTTGAGGGGTTCAAAAAAGACCAAGAGATGTGTAAGTATTTCCTCAGGGCATCCATTGCTACCTTGGAGTTCAAGGCCAAGTGTTTGGCTATCATTGCCTCCTTAGAAAGCATTCTTGGCTCCACTAGCCTGATCCATATTTTCTCTCCTGGCTTCTCAAATAATCAAATCATAATAGTAGTTTGGGAAAGATATTTTGCATCTGTAACTCCTGTGATCTTTGGATGCTTCAGGAGTCAAAACTCCACATGGATTTGCCATAGCTGAGGGCTGTGTGTTTGACTCAAAAATCCTTTTGCACACAAATTAGAGGGCAACCAGTGCAAAACAATGTGGTTATAATGCATTAACTAAGCAGGAAGCATGGAGATCAGTCTCTGCTGTGTCAGGAAACAATTTTTCTGTGGAAATGGTATGGCACAGTGCTTGGGAAGACAATGCTGTGAGCAATGTGCAGTAGGCTAGCTGCTCAGGAAGGTCCTACAGGGGCACTGTCAGTGAATCAATAGGCCTGATTTATCACTGTATTATATTAATTCTACTCCGGGATGACTCCATTCAAGTCAGTGAATTTATCCTAGGGTAAAACTAGGCAAAAACAGTGCCTCATCCCTCTTGTTTTCTGCATGAATTGCTTCAGCGGAGCCACATCAATACTTTAGTTCTGTCCTCTTCAGGGCCCAGCTCTGACAAGGTGGGAGCTGGAAACATCTCAGCATTGCTTAGAGAAGTTGAGGTATAATCCTGGTACTAGCAGAAATTTCTGAACTCTAGGTTTGCCAGCTAATCTTTTAAAATGGTTTCTGATGAAGATACATGTATCTAACAGTGTGATTCTTGAGAAGTAAGACACTTTAAAAATAGGTTTTACTTTGGGGACAGAACATTAGAGGCTGTCACACCACTAAACTGAGAATAAACAGAGAAGAAAGCCTGCCTGAGAGTGCCATGCAAGTGGGTATAAATGAGGGATGGAGTAAACTCTTGCCTCCAAACAAAGAGCTTGGCGTTTGCCTGTGACAACATGCAGGTGCTTTGCCAGCATGAAGAAAAGGACTGAGAACTGGAAATCTGTGTCTCCATGTTCATCTTTCAGCAGACTTCCAAGCATCCGCATTTTCATTCAAAATCACTACCATGCTGTTTATGATAGATCCGTGCCAACTGCACTGTTTTATGTAGCCATCTAAGCCAAGTCATTGTGACCTGATGTGACTCAGTTTTTAAAAAGGGTGCGTCTTCAGAATTCTCATTTTCTTCAGTTCAAAGTGAAACACTGGGAAAAGTATTGGAATGGATCTGAAAACAGTGCAGCATTCTTATGCAGAGGCAAGAGTGCCATTCAGGCAAACACGAGAAGAAAATTTGTCTCGGGTGTGTTTTTCAAAATGAGTCTGAAATGTTTGTTGGAAAAATATCAGGAATCTCAGACTTAAGTGAACTAATTCGCATGCTCTTATTTTGCCTATATCTGTGGTATTGGGAACTGAAATAATAGATTCTAAGTGCTCTGTTCCTGAAAGTTTTGTTAACTATTTTTTTATCTGCATATATATTTATTTAAGTGTGAATACAAAGTTGTTTTCTCCCTTCTTCTTTTTTTTTTTTCTTTTTCCACTATCTTTTTCTTTTTCCTTCTCCATATTTCTCTGAATGTCAGTCTAATACTTCTCTGTAAATTTAAAACCTCTTAGAGATATGGAGAACAATGAAGTGAAAAACATATTTTTTTTTTTCAAATATGCCACATTTTTTCTTGGATTATAAAATATCCCTTCTTTATATATTCAGCTGTTTATATATGTTCTCATGGATAGGTAATAGGTGATTATGTATTTTATTCTTGTTTACTGAAATACTACTGAACGAGTCAACAGTAAATTTTTCTGAAGTTCTTCAAATTGATGTTAAATGCTTTCAGGCTCATAAATCCTCCTGGTCAGTGTAAGATGTTTTGATATTTAATTGAAATTTATCACCATCTTGAGTACCTCTACCGGGATTTAGCTCCGTTTCAGATTGAACTGAACATTTTAGTGTTGCCAGAATTTCTAATCAGCAGTTGATTTTATGTTGAATAACACTTACACTGGGTTGATTTGTTTTTCTGAGGTTCCCACTACAATAGCAAGAAATAAAAATGGCTGGACCTTTTTTTCCCATGCCAGTCTGAAAGTTGTGGGGTTCTGGGGTTTTCATTTGTTTGGATTTTGGTTTTGTATTGTTGAGTTTCGGTTTTTTGTTTGTTTGTTTTTGGTTTTGTTTGTTTGGGTTTTTTCTTTTTAAATACAGTAGTTGATGAGATACTTCCTTCTGATGAAATTAGGTTCAATGCCATAATTGATGAAATAAGGAGGAGGAGGTTACCTGAAATGACCTTTCAGGCTGAATATTTGAATGGGAAAAAGTTTTTTTGAATGTACTTCCAGATAGTATCTACGTTTCTTAGAAACTTGCAGGACTTTTTGTGGGAAACCCCCAAACTATTTTTTATGTGGCTTTGGCCAAAAATATTTGGTTTTCTCTTACCAAATTTCAAAAAGGTTGAATAGTTGGCTTTTTGGAAGGAAAGGCAATACTTTCCATAAAGAAAAATCCCCATTTTATTTCTAGCACTACTTTTTTTCTTTTTTCCCCCCACATTTCCGACATGCAAAAGAGTACAAAAGTACCTGGAAGTATAGCTGTGGTATCATGAAATTTCAAGGCAAAAATAAGATTTACAGTCTTTGATTTTTTTGCCTGCTGCAGCACCAGTCAGGGCCAATGTAATAGGCTCACACTTTGACTGAAATGCAAGCACAGATCATAGAAACGTAGAATCATAGAATAATTAAGGCTGGAAAACACCTCTGAGATCAAGTCCAGTCTACGACCTACCACCACCACCACTCAGCTAAACGCTGCCACTAAGTGCAGCATCCAGTCTTTCCTTAAACCTCTCCAGAGATGGGGACTCCACCACTGCCCTGGAAAGTCCATTTCAGGGCTTGACAACCTTTTAGGGGAAGAAATTTTTCCTAATGTCCAACCTAAACCTCCCCTAGCACAGCTTGACAATAGTCTTTAAGGCTCT
>WEIS01013833.1:0-24159 GCA_013389965.1 Todus mexicanus | reverse complement strand
CCTTCTAATTCGCACAGGAGGACGTTTTTTGGTTTACTTGGTGAATTCTAAACTAGAAGATATTTCAGGGAAGGAGTAGAAATCCCTAAGTTCTAGAGCTCAAAAACTGAACAGTCAAAATATTCACCCTACCACAGTTTCTTGGAGCTTAAAGCAACTACTTGAAGTAATATCATCTAAAGATCTGGTCCAGTGTTTATCCAAAAGGTTCGGGTTTATTTTCCTTTCTGTTTGCATATGAAAACTGTGCTTGAATCAGTTATATGAGCACTTCCTTTTTTGCTTTTCAGTTGTTGCTCAAGATGCAACATAATTACCTGTTTATTGGAGATGCAAACTCGAGTCTAAATATAGTGATAAGTTATCTAGCAAAATACAGCTGGTTTCTACCAGTCTGTTCTATTTTGACTTTTCACTCAGGATTCCTTTTCTCCAAGCATTTCACACCAGGGACTTCGGTGTGACTGTCAGCTAGAAAACTATCAATTAACTAAGGGAACTCTTCCCTTTGCTACAGCTCTTCTCATTAGCAAGAAGAAAAGGAGGAAAACAAAGAAACCTTAACTGATTTATCTGGGTATTTCTTCATCTAGTCAAGATTCAGTCATAAGAAAATACAGTAGAATCAGTCCTGTTATGCACTCCTTTGTAAAATTACACTATTTCCAGAGCTCATTAAAGACCTCCATTGCTCCTCCTTTGAAATGAGGTTGCAGAAACTCATTTTAATCATATTAAACAGTGATTTAAGTGGTTAACATTTGTCCTTGCCAGGCAGAGCCCACTTGTGTCCCTCTCTCTTGATACCTTCCCACTGGACAAGAGCCTGGCTCTGACAAGACCTTTTCTCAGGAGCTGCTGAGGACATTTGCCGAGGGACCATTTTGTGCCCAGGCATTCAGATCTGCTTTTCTATGTGACTGGGAAAGAAAGGATAGAAAGGAAAAGAGAGTGAGTTTTCCAAGGGACTCTTCCACCTCCTGCAATTATAAATTCTTCCTTTGACTTTTAGCCCCAAATGGTTACCTATGGCTGTGCTTAAGGAGACCTACAAAGGAGGCAGCCACAAAAATGAAGGAAAACCAGGTTGTCTTATTACCCTTATTAAAGTGAGGATGCTTTTTAAAGAGTGAGGAGGAAAGGTCAGTGAAGGAGGGAATGGGAGAGGTAGGGAACTCCACATCACACTGGGATGAGGACACCCTAGACTGGGAATTTCATGGGAATTACAGGGATTCAAGCATCACATGCAAATACAGAGTAGGCTGTATGCATGTTCACGTAAGATAGAGACACTTCAGAGGAGAAACTGGACCCCAAGTTAATAATAGTCCAAAAGTTATGAACAAAAAGATCTTAACAATGGGTAACCTCCATACTTTCAGATACACTCAGGTAAAAAAGCTGGGTTAACGGGAATCCACACTGAGGAGAAGGGATTCTGTGTATCCTTGGGCATATTCAACTCTCAGAACTTTGAAAAAGTCCCATTACCTCTCTTTAAGTGGCTGTGTATCCTGGCCTCAGCAGTTATTAGTAAGGCTTTAAATTGTTCACCTCTTGAGGCTAACTATGTAAAACACTGCAGGTGTACTTCAATAATTCATTACATTTAATCAATCTTGTACCACCATAATTAGCCAGGTAATATATGCATAAACAAAAAGGTAATCAACATTAAATATTTAGAAAAAAAATATTATTAAGACAAATTGCAATAGGTGTTAGCTTTTAAAACACTAAACATATATTTATTTTGCATTATTAAAACCACCTCTGAATTCATTAAGCAAGTGGAAGATGAGAAAGCCTGTGTACCAAACCATTTCAAGCTTCTTCAACTTGCACTCTACCACAGAATTATGGACTAAATATCTTTGTAAAACTGTTGTTGCATAAAAATTATACTCTCCCCCCCCAGGTTTTCAAAACTTTCGCAATTCGCAGCACTGACAGAAGATGACATTAATCCATGTGCCCCAGTAGCTGCAAACAAGTGAGACACAACAATTTTCTAGGACATCAGGATTCCTGTGACATTTTATAGACACTACCTGGGGATTCAGTTTTGCCTTCCTCATATTCATTTTAAGCTTCATTATTTTTCCCCCCTCATTATTCTTAGCTAAGGTACTTCTAATGCTTGATGAAATCAAGGCACAGAGGATTGGTTGGTACTGGTTTGAGTTTTCCAAGCACTGATGGTAAACTGCACTCCAGCAGTACAGTTTTGCAGGACTAGCTAAGTCATGCCTAGTTTAACATCAGACAGATAAGTGTTATTAAATGAGCCCCTAAATGTAATAGAATTATAGCGGGGAAATGTAGTAGTAAAGCAAATTATCTCTGTATGATCACATAATGTGGAAATGGGCTTCTCCCACTTTTTAATACTTTCAGACACATGGTTTATCTCTGGAATTTTAAAGAAAATGATGCTGCATGCCTGGCAACTAAATGTATTTTAATTGCTTCCATTTTTAGGTTTTGTTTTTTATCATAAACATAGAGAGATTAACCGTGTTTGCTTAGCAAATGTAGCCAACAAGTTGTGCTGATTCATGTAATTTTGAGTTTTTCTTTTGGAAACAGCAGTGGGCTCACCTAATTAGCTTTTTGATTTGGGCAGCAACAAACTGATGAAATCAAGTAAAGTCCATCTTAAACTAAATGCAAATAATCCGTATTTATGGCTGAACAGCTATTCACTATTTCTCAAGTCAAACTTTCACAATGAAAGAGATACTTTTTACTAATATTTTAAAAAGTAAATAAAAAAATTAATTAATGCAATCGAGAAGATGATGCAATGCCACAGCTCTTTCAGAGTNAGTGAGAAGGTCCCCCCTGAGTCTCCTCTTCTCCAGGTTGAACAGCCCCAGCTCCCTCAGCCTCTCCTCGTAAGATTTTCCTTCCAGTCCTTTCCCCAGTCTGGTCTCTCTCCTCTGGACCCGCTCCAGCACCTCAATGTCCTTCTTGAAGTGAGGGACCCAGAACTGCCCCCAGTGCTCGAGCTTGTTCTGAGTCCTTTGGTGAGGAGCATGGTATTGTGCCACAGCCAGCCATATTTCTGCCCAGGGAAAGTTTGGAATTTACACCTATGGTTGCCAGAATGTTAGTAAATGCAGCATATCATAGGATGAGATGGAGAAAAGAATTGCCTTATTAGCAGCTAGTGAATCTTAGGCGTTTGGACATGAACTGTGGAAGTACAGTTTTGTTGTAAATCCAGAATATTAATCCTGGCTCCAACACTGCTTGGGCATATGGACTATGTCACAACACTTTATTCTCTACCCTTTTTATTTGTAGGATACTAATGCCCACCTTTTGTCAATCCGTGCGATATACCAGCCTGCCTGCTTTCCCGTTCCCCCTGGATGAAGTAGAACAAATTGCATTTCTCCCTCAAAGAAACATCTCTCAGTGTATTTGTCAGCTACTTCTTTTTTTAAAGCTGATATACTCTTCATTTTTCTTGACTCTTTATCTTGTCTCCACTACAACAGAATGTCAGTTAATCAGGATGACTTTTGTTTGAATTTAGCAATTCCCTAAATGGAGGATCATTATTAGCTGAGATTAGATCTACACAAATACCAAGGTATTTGAACTGCTCTGTCATTTACAGCTTCAATCCCTGGTGTCTTGGTAGGATATTCCAATTTTGGTTTGAAAGTACAAGTCATAATAAATCCCACTCCTACAATTTATACATACATCCTCCAATCCCACAAAGTACACCATTATTTTAGGATTTAATCCCTTATTACTAGTTCAGAAATCTGCTAATTTAGCACTATGCTATTCACACTATTGTCTTCTTTGTACACTTACAGTTTTCTTTGTGGGTTTTTGTTTTTATTATACCATTATTATTTTCAGAAATCACCTACTATCTATATAGTCTTTATTGCATTATCCATATGCTCACATCTGCTTCTCCTTCAAAGAACATCAATTGTAATCCTTATAACATAGAAGCTGGCTTACATTGCAAGTCAATCAACAAGCTCCAGTGATTTGCTGGTTCCACTAGTCTTTCCCTGATGATTTTACAGCAAAACAAAGACTATCTTGAAAAAAATCCTTGGTGAACATGACATGGGTTTAGTCTAAGACATCAGTGATTTTAACTAGTAGGGACACGACAACAATTCTCTGCCCCATGAATGTTCAGAAAATTAAAATACTTTTTATGTGGTGCTCCTTTGTAAAATTGCAGCACAAAATTACCACAGGCAGTCAACATTGCCCGTGCTCTCCTTCCTTAGTTAAAAGGAGATATAAAGATACACAATACCGTATAGATATCCTTTACAAATTGTTTAGTTTATTGCATCACATTTAAGGAATAATCTCATGATTTTGTGGTGAACAGCAATCGACAGCTAGTGAGTTTGATCAAATATTGAAGCTGAGGCATTTAATCAATCTCGATAGCCATTTATAGGAGGCACATTGAAGCTGAGACATTTAATCAATCCTGATAGCCATTTATAGCAAACACTATATACCACAAAGCAATAAAGATTATGACTATTAGACAAAAATGATACCAAAAAAGAAGAGAAAAGAAAAAAATATCTCCCGCTATCTCTGAAGACGAGCCCTGTTCGTGTTCTTTGTATTGTCCAAAGCAAGGATCAGTATATATACGACATGACTGAAAGTCTGTCCTTGACCTCATTGCACTTCACATGTAGATAACGTGATGATGGGAACAATCTCCAAAACACCCAATTTAGCCATTTTGGAAGCAAAATGCTATAGAGAGATTAGAGCTATCAATGGAAAGCAGTGCGAGGATGGAAAGTTCTGTCCTTCCAAAAAAACTAACGAGATCTTTAAAGATCCTGTGCCTGCAGAGCCAGTCACCAGGTATTCCTGCCTGTCTGACCACTCTGTCAGGAACTGCATTCCCACAGGACCTGACTCTTTGCTGCCTTCTGGCCTGGCAGAGATTTACATCTGACAGTATGTGACTGGGAAGAAAGATTAAAGTTCTGTCTGTCCACTGCATAGTTTCACACACGTACAAAACACAACCCTAAAAACCCCAGAGAAAATTATTCCATTTCCCTGCAGAAATCGCTCCTTCAGTGAACCAACATGTGCTAGATTTCAGAATTTTAATCTTATTGAGAGTATATTATCAAGTATTTCATTACAGAAAAGCTTTCCAGCTGCTTCTGCAGAGCAAAAGATGGAGTCAGTAAGTTTTATAAAATTTTGCATGCATAAAGCAAAATCAAAAAGACATTCACATTAAATAAACTTACAATAGAAGCTCAATATTTTGGGTAGCTCTGATTTCCAAAATATTGATCCACTTTTCTTTTTAATAGTCTATATTTTGAAAGAAAACCCTCATTTGATGAAGGCACCATTGATACTTAGGTATATCTTTCCATAGCATTTTGGTCAAGGGTGGGGAGACAGAATTGTTATTGCTAAAGCCCTAAAAGCACTGGTTGTACACTTTTGGATCACAAAGTCTTACAGTAGACAGCCAAATGTTTCCTCAAAGAAATGGGTCGGGTCATATCCTAATTAAATCAGGTTTAAGAGATCGTCCTTAAATAATGCTTCATTACAAGGATACCCCTCCTTGCTAAAATAATAGTCCTGCCCATTATCAGGTTAACTGTCTGTTTACCTGCTTTCCTTGTTACATTTGCAGCCTCAGCACTTCATACCTCCACCTGAGTGTACTTGCCTTAATGAGCAATGCATCTAATCAATTCCTAGTTCACCTTTCCTTCCCCTGCCACTTGCATCCTCTCCCAAACAACCTCACTGCTGATGACAGCTTTCACAGAAAAATGTTTAAACCGAATGCAAAGCAGCAGCAGCAACCAATTCGCAGCTTTCTAACACCATCATTATCATAATTATGTTGCTTAACCACGATTATTTTACCTGTTACACATGCACAATAATTCATTTTTCTACTATGAATGTTCCTCACATGTATCATTTCAGCACTGCATGTGCAACAGGAATGTAATCAAATTAAGTCATGTATGAGTGAGTTTTACAAGGTACAGTTCCAAGAGCTGTTAATTTAAAGCCATTCAGAGTGCATTTAAATTTTACAGGCAGTGTTATCAGCAGTGTCACTGTCACACATTTATATTGCTTTTCTATTACTTCTGAATTTGGCATTCTTTTATACAAGGCTGGGCGGGCTCCAGTAATATACTAGAAGACACTGCCAAGTGCTTCACCCTCACAGTGTGGTAGTTACCAGAATCATATCCTCCCTTCCCACCATTCTCTGGTTGGGTAGTTCAGTGACCCCAATATACGATGCTAGTAATTGGGTCCTTGGATTTAATTCAAGAGAATTTACGTACAATTCCCNCAGGTAGTCATACATAGTTTTGGGTTTGGGTTTATTTTACTGATGAGTAAATCTGAAGTATAACTATATATAAAAAAAAAAAAGAAGACAAAAATCATCTGTATATATCAATAAGCATCAAAAGCAGGACTATAGCCCAGCAATTGTAACCTACTGAATCCACCAGTCATCGAGACCTGCAGAAGTCCTTCAAAATTAAATTAGCTTTTATTCAGAGAGCTGCTGACACTGCAGTGGATTTGGGCAGGTCAATGAGACTTTTCAGTGCATAACCACATGAGCCTGCAAAAACTACCTGAAGTTTCCCAGATACCTTGAACATTAATGCAAGTTGTGGGGGAAGAACATTTCTCTTCCAACACATAGCATAATGGAGACCATTGGGATTTTTCTATAGATCTAATGATAAACATTTTGTAAACTAGCAATCAAAAATAAAAGAAGTCGTTAAATTATTAGAGGATGAAGTTGCCAACCATGACTATGTCTTGTTTGCATCATCTGAAACTAATATCCACAGATTTTCTATTAAAAGTCATGTTTCTGTTCATTGAAGTATACTTGTCTTGCATTCCAGCATTGCTGCTGCATGGTCCCTGGGATGTGCACAAACCCCTGAATTTTACAAGTTTCCAACACAGTGAAATCTCAGGATTACCCAGTAGCAAGGTGTATATATAATAGTAACAAAACACAATCTCATCAAGGAGGAAGTAAATTATGTTTGAACAGAGATATGGAGTAGGAAAAATTGGATTATTTACATTAGAGGTGAAATACTGTCCTATCTACAGTGCCTTGTGCGTCCCTAATAACATTCAACCTTCAACAGTCAGATCCAGCATTCAATTTATCCAGTGCTCCACATGACAACCATCTGATTGCTCCAGCAGCAAGACTCCAGAATCTACAGCCAAAAAGGGACAATCTCATCCACTTTAAGACTGATCTAGGAATGGAAGCTAATATGCCACTCTGTTATGATTCACACCTGCATTATAATTCCTAGTTCTAAATAACAGATTAGTAACTTATTTCTACTGATGGTTCTTGCATCGCTAAATTTACCAGGAGTCCCATGGAAAAGACAAGAGGTGATGGGGACAAGTTACTCCTGGGGAGATTCTGACTGGACTCCAGAAGAACTCTTTTTCCCCATGAGAACAATGAGACATTGGAATAATCTCCCACGGGAAGTGGTGGATTCCCCTACATTGCACAGGTTTAAGCCTCAGCTTGATAGGGTGCTGGGCTAGTTTCTTTTAAACTGTATTTCTTTACCTTGTAATGTTCGACTAGATGATCCTTGTGGTCCCTTCCAATCTGGTATTCTATGATTTAGCATCTCTACAAATTAATGTGTTTCCTTTGGCTGCTTTAAAGCATGTAATAGCACTTGTTTCTTCGGCTGAATTCTCAAATGTACTATTGTCACTCAATGCACCTTAAGTTAATTGGCAAGATGTAGGACAATCATGATGAAGCTGATCTTCAGATTTGTATCTTCATATTAGGTGGATAACAACATTTTCACTGCAATTCTTGGCTTTAGAGCTGTAGTGGTTTACCAAAGAATGGTTACCATGCAAGTAAGATGTTCCAATGGGTATAGCTGGTGTTCAGGTTCAGCCTGTTCCCAGTTTTCACAGTGGAAACTGCCACCTGGTAAGCAGAACCACTGGAGTGTTATTTTTCGAGTTTTGTTTTGTTTGGTTGGGGTTTTTTTTAGTTTTTGATCATGGCTCAAAATTATTTCTATTTGAAGAAGTGGTCCTTAGTACGTTTTATTCAAAAGGCTTCAATGTCTGAAGTAGAATTAGTACTGAAGGAAAAAGAGAATCATTATGCAAGCAGCAAGGCATTCTCCTGGAACAGAGGAAGTCTCAGAAGTTCCAGTAAGAGAAATGGGTAGTAAATGCTATAGAACCAGATTACTCAATGTACCAGAGGCTTTATAACCCACATAAGCACTCAGACTTACTGAGACAGAGCTGGGTAGGTACAGATTAGATGTTAGGAAGAAGTTCTTCCCCATGAGGATGGTGAGACACTGGCACAGGTTGCCCAGGGAGGTGGTAGAAGCCCCATCCCTGGAAGCCTTTAAGGCCGGGCTGGATGGGGCTCTGAGCAACCTGCTCTAGTGGAGGTGTCCCTGCCCATGGCAGGGGGGTTGGAACTGGATGAGCTTTGAGGTCCCTTCCAACCCTGACAATTCTGTGATTCTATGATGCACAAGCTCTGTTTTTAAGATAAATGGTCTAAAATGGGCTATTGGATATTCTAGCATGGAGTATGGTGTTCTGAACAATGTAATTTTCCTTCTCAAACAGAACAAAAGTGTCAAGGGCCTTAAATTTGAGGGGGAAAACTGCCCATTGTAAAGTATTCAGAAAAGCTCTGTCATAGCAACCACCTTGAAAGAAAACTCATACAAAATATACAAAAATGGGAAGAGACACAAATATGGAAACCAGCTGAGTTTCATGGCAGCATTACACTGATTCAAGGTTCTTTAATAAAAAAGGAAAGTTTGGTAGATGAAGATGTAATTATTGAAGAGAGCATGAGAAACTACAAACTTGAAAGGGAATAGATCGGGCTGCAGGAAAGAAAAGAAAAAAAAAAAGAATCAAACCCAATGGAGCTATTTCAGGGAACACTCCAACACACATTTAGTGAAGCAACAAAGGGACCTTTGAAATAAGAGTGTTAGGCACTTATTTAAACAAGCCTCAGTGGAAAAAAAAAATCCATTATAGTAGAGGCTCATAATTATTTTAATGAGAAAGTAACAGAATATAACAATAGAACTGTTAAGAAGAAAATGTCCATTTCAAATTGGACTACATAGAGGACAGAAAGGGAACAATGACATCTGCCTGCTCTGGGTATGTGAATAAGAATCATCCATGTTGTGGAAAGGTGGAAGCTCAGAAAACCCATGAGGCTTCAGATATATCAGAAGTTACATAAACAATTTTGTGATTAAGGCCCAAAAGGAAAAAGTGAAAAAAAAGAACAAGAAATATTTAAGCAAAAGAATGTATCTATATTAGCTTTGTCTTAAATAAATTTTATCCAATCTCCTGGTGAGAATCACGAATTACAGCTGACAGAAATGTAAGCATAAAAATGAAGGTAAAAGATGTAAATTCTAGTCTCAAATCGATGCCGTTTGTTGTAGTCTTAATCATTAAACTGTAAGGGGAATCTAATTTTTACTTAATTTAATTAAAATATTGGAATCCTATTAGATTTGATTCTATAGAGAAAAATACTCCATGTTGATCAGCTTGGTGTGTATTGTCGAGCAGTGGATTGCCTAACTTGGCTGGTATCAACTATTATTTTATCTTCCCATCTCCTTCACAGGGGAAAAGAACCTAGATCACCACTCCAAAGCCCCCAAATCCTGACAATCTGATCAAAGGTCAGAAATAAAATTCTTAAGTGCTTCCAGGTTCCCCTTCACCCTCCACTAAATCCATTTCTGGAAAAAGGTTTCAGTATCTGAATCCAGGGAGTTGCTTAAAGTACTTCAGTGCAGGATGTGCTATGTTGAAGAGATGACATCCACTTACAGAGCTTATTTTAAATTTTACTAACTTTTCACCTCTCCGTTACATGTTCACAATAGACTATATAGACCAACTGGACTTAAAAAGATAAGCAGCAAAAAGTTTTCAGTTTTCTTAATAATTGAGAACAATTAATGATTTCCTATGTTGTGGATTTGAGTTTTTTATACATGAAATTTCCTTTTAGAAGCCATATCAACAGATAAATTCCAGAAAATTGAACATGATCCCCTTATATCATGGTATCATATTTTAAAGTGACAGAAACTTTAGAGTTCAGAAACTTCAGACTGAGAGAGTTGGGGTGATTCAGGCTGGAGAAGAGAAGGCTCCGAGGAGACCTTATTGTGGCCTTCCAGTATCTGAAGGGGGCTACAAGAAGGATGATGAGGGACTTTTTAGGATGTCAGGTAGTGGTAGGACTTGGAGGGAATGGAGCAAAACTAGAGCTGGGGAGATTCAGATTAGATGCTAGGAAGAAGTTCTTCCCCATGAGGGTGGTGAGACCCTGGCCCAGGGTGCCCAGGGAGGTGGTAGAAGCCCCATCCCTAGAAGCCTTTAAGGCCAGGCTGGATGGGGCTCTGAGCAACCTGCTCTAGTGGGAGGTGTCCCTGCCCATGGCAGGGGGGCTGGAACTGGATGAGCTCTGAGGTCCCTTCCAACACTGACAATTCTGTGATTCTGTGAATCAAAGTCACTGCATCTAGAAAAGATTCTGAATCTTTGACAATTACTCACGTAGTACTGTAGAATTAAAGGAGAGGATTAGAAGGAAAAAATTAATTAGCACTATTCTATTAATTTGGGATCTGTACATCACCCCGAATATCTGGCAAGCCTTTATGACTTACTTGAAGGGAATTCTAATAGCACATTCAGTTCAGTAAAAGAAATATAATGACACTGAGAGAGAAAAATAATTATCCTCACAAAGAAAGTTGCTTTAATTCCATAGGGAAGCCAAAAAACCCAAGACATGGTGAAATAATTCCTGGGAAAGTGACAGGTGTTTCCAAACTAAGCAACAAAAACCTGTCAGTAGGAGACTACATAACTCCAGGGCAAGAATCTGCAAATGAAAGAAGATCAGCTGTAATTTATGCACATGACAATTAAAAAAAATAAAAGAGTCAAAGAGTAGTCTGCAATGTGAAACCTCTGCAGAAGCACATCAGAAGCTCTACCTTCTTGAAGCACAAAGCAAATCTAATGTGATCAAAGGATTTCTGCTAAATAAAACCAACTACATCTATCCAGTACAGACACATTAAAATACAAATTATATAAGATAGTAACACAAGTTATTGCAAGAGGCAACTACAGACAAATATCTATAGAAAACCTCAGATTCCTCGGTCCTGTTGCTGTTGAAAAACAGGACTATTTGCCTTAGAATCTGCTCTACAAATCTTCACTTATTTGCAACATTCCTCACAGCATGGTGTTCATTACCGCTAATTAGCTGAACTTCGTTTCCACAGGGACTGCAAAAGCAGCAGAATCCTTGCAAAGGTAGAAAATAATAGGTATAGAGTTCTGGGGCTCCCTGCCAGTTCCCAGCCCTTTCCTACAGTCATCCCTGAAAGGCACAGCCTGGCTGGATACTCCATTTGTCAGCAGTAGGCTGGTGTCTGTAGAACAGCATCATCTTCTTCAGAAGGAGCCCCCCTTATAAGCCTTTCCCGGACAGGTAGCACAGCCCTTATTCCTTGACAGAGCACCCAAGCAGCCAGGATGCCTCAGCAGCTTATAAACAACTATGATGGTACAAATCCACAGCTGGGAGAGTAGCAACTGAGGTGATGAACCCACTGAGCACACACCCCCCCACACCGAATCATAGAATCATGGAATTATTGAGGCTGGAAAAGACCTCTGAGATCATCAAGTCCAACCTATAACCTAACACCACCACATCAGCTAAACCCTGCCACTAAGTGTAGAACCCAATCTTTTTTTAAACACCTCCAGGGATGGTGACTCCACCACCTCCCTGGGCAGCCCCTTCCAGTGTTTTATCCCCCTTTCTGTGAGGAAGAGCTTCCCAACATCCAGCCTAAACTTCCCTTGGCGCAGCTTCAGGCTGTGCCCTCTCGTCCTGTCACAAATTGCCTGAGAGAAGCGCCCATCCCCCTCCTGTCTACACCTTCCCTTCAGGGAGCTGTACAGAGTAAGAAGGTCCCCTCTGAGCCTCCTCTTCTCCAGGCTGACCAGCCCCAGCTCCCTCAGCCTCTCCTCGTAAGATTCCCCTCCAACCCCTTCACCAATCTCGTTGCTCTACTCTGGACTTGCTTCAGCACCTCAACCAGCAGCTGAGAGACGCCAAACTCCACGTGCCATCCTTGTCAGTGCTGCCACCCTTTGTGTGTGTGTGCTTATACATACACACAGCTCTTTGCTTCTGTGTTTGGTGGGTTTTCTTGTCAGTTTTCAGGCTTTTTTTGTTGTTTGTTGGGGTTTTTTCTATAAAAAGAGTTGTGTCCATCAGGCAAAATTCTATATAGGGTATGAGATATGAATACATTTCATAGAAGAATTCTGGTTTTCCCTTGTCAGTAGCTAGTTGAGGATGTCCCTGATCACTACAGGGTGGGTTGGACTAGCTGATTTTCAGAGGCGCCTTCCAACCCAAAGCACTTTATGATTTTAGGATTCTATCATTATCAAGAGCCATATTCATGAAGTGATTTACTCTACAGACACTTCATCAATGCGTTGCTAGTTCCCAACTCTATTTATCTGTTGAAAACACACACTCTTTTCACTGAGCACCAAATCAAATCTTCAAGAAAAATAGAAGTTTCTTTAATGAAAAAAATGCATCATGGATTACTGATAACAATTCCATGAGAGGTGCAAGCTCTTTATTTTACTTCCCCACAGCTAGACATCCCACAAATTCAAACTTTCTACATGCCAAATACCCCCACGTCTCTTTGGAATCAGTTGTAGAAAATTCAGTGTAACAGCTACAAAGGAGACAGATCAAGTCACAGATGGTATCCCCCAACTGTGGGATTTGTTTGTTTGCTTTAACAAATGATGCTGGTCTTTCTAGAAATTGATTTATTTCCCACTTCTCCTGTATCACACTCTTTCTGCACTTTTTTAAAACTCCAGAATATCAGAGCAATTATGACTTTAGCAATTATTTCAAAAGTACTTTTAAAATTTTAATATCCAGCCAAGTGTCTTCATAATGTGCTAAGTTTGCCTATAATTTATGAGTTATAAAACTAAAATATCCAAATCAATATCCAGAAAGTATCACGTCTTTAAACCAAATTAACTTATGTAGGAGCAGTTAATCCTCGGTGTCAAGCCATGCTGCCTTTTTATTTTTCTCCCCTTAAGTAATTTAAAAGATAATTTCCCTGAGGATTTAAAAGCACTGAGATACACTGTGTGGAACAGCATCAGCTCTGCCTGGGAAGAAGGACACACTTCACATGTCTTGAAAATAAATTGCCAGAGAATGTAATGCAGCCTTCCTGGGTACTTTCATCATAGCACTACCTATTTATTATCGAGAAAATGTCAAATTCAGATGTTAATTCAGGAAGCTAAACCTTAGAGATTGAACCATGGAAATGATACTCATAATGCACAAGGAAAGAGGAGAAAAACATCTCGAAGGGAACTAACATGATGAATCTGAGCTTGAGGATATCTGTAATTAAAATGGGTAGTGCACATATAAGCATGCTTTACATATGCATATTAAGATGTAATACTGACATGGTAAGCAAGCCCAGAGCAGCAGGAATAGATTCCCAGAGATCCACAAAATCCACTAAGTACGTTTTTCTATTAAATATGTGCAATGCAGAATTGTGGGAAGCAGATGATGGTGCGGGTTCAAATGCTGCCGCGATGCAGGTGATGCTCAGCTCTGGCAGAGCTGGTCTGACTTTAGATGGCACTGCATCTGACTGCTATTCAGTCCTTCTGCAGACAGGCATGATTCTGCTAATCCTTAATCTCTAGAATTAACTGCTGAAAGCAGTTTTATCAAATAACACAGGTACAGCTATTGAAAAAAATGGAAATATATTTTTTTCTTTTGTCAAGGTTGGAAATGGCCCTCAAGATCAAGTCCAACCATCCGCTAAACACAGAATCATGACCACTAAACTATGTCCCGAACACATTTTTTGAACACCTCCAAGGATGGTGATCTCACCACCTCCCTGGGCAGCCTGTTCCAAGGCCTCACCACTCTTTCAAGTAAAGAAGTTTTTCCCAATATCCAAACTAAACTTTCCCTGGCACAAATTAATCCCATTGCCTCTTGTCCTATCACTACTTATCTGGGAGAAGAGACCAACGCCCATCTCACTACAACCTCCTTTCAGGCAGCTGTAGAGAGGAGTAAGGTCTCCCCTCAGTCTCCCCTTCTCCAGATTAAACAACCCCAAGTCCCTCAGCCGCTCCTCACAAGACCTGTGCTCCAGACCCCTCACCAGCTTTGTTGCCCTTCTCTGGACCCTCTCTAACACCTCAATCTCTTTCCTACACTGTGGCTCCCAAAACAGGCCTCAAGCTGCAGCCTCACCAGTGCTGATTACAGGGAACAGTTACTTCTCTACTGCTGCTGGACACACTGTTTTTGATACAGGCAAGGATGCTGGTGGCCTTCTTGGCCACCTGGGCACACACTGGCTCATGTTCAGCTGGCTGTCCACCAGCACCCCCAGGTCCTTTTCCCACAGGCAGCTCTCAAGCCTGTAGCATTGCCTAAGGTTGTTGTGAGCAAAGATTTAACTTAAGCCCACACATTTTTATGCTTAATACTCTGAGTTCTCTGCAGTCTGCTGAGTAGCTGCCCTCTCCAACATAAGCTCTTCAGACCCCAAATCTTCTGCATTTATTTCAAAAGCTGTGGCCCCCCAGACATGAGCCAAAATCAAGTGGCTGATCTAGAATTTAAATCCCTGAAGGAACTTAGCTGAGTTTGTAGACATACCAGTTGGACTAGCAGCACCTGCGTGCCTCACCTTACCAAATAACTCGTTTATACTAGAGGAAGGAAGGTTTCTGCTCCAGATGTTTTCTTCACCATGGACACAGTTACGAAAAACAGATCTCACAGAATTCAGATCAAAATGTGGTGACATCCCTGAGCTGGTTTTGCTCCAAAACTGGAAAAAAATCCCAACAACTTAGATTTAATAAAACAGGTGAAAAATTACACTAGTCATACATGTTCACACCCAGGATAAATCTCAAAAACTTGTAATGTTCTCAATTTTATAGTGCCAGAGGAGGCACTATTTTGACAGAGTACTTAGGTACTTATTTATTTGTAACTCTGCACTGCTGGACAAAATAAATAAATAAATAAATCGTATTTCTGGACTTGAAGTGGAAAGACAAGGATTTATAAAGAGGAATTATCTTATTTTAAACTCAGTGTGCTAAATCATTTAGCACAGTATGTTGTTTAGCTGAACTTTAAGTTCCCAGAGAAAAAGACCAATGTCTAATCAAAGTTGCCCACCTGGAAAATTGTGGTACTTGTTCAATGTTATCAGAACAAGCTCATTGACTGTAGGAGCATTGCACAAAAATAATCTTGTGTATACAACATTATCCTGATTATAGGATTACTCCAGTTAGCAGCCATTCATTTTAAGGCATCACTGCCCTTCTTAAAGCAAGACAGACTACTGGGGGATTTTACAGTAATGGTAGAGAACACCGCACCCTAATCATGGAACTCCTTTGGATAATTAGTGTGCAAATAGCAGGGTAGTTGACTAAGCTCCATCTCTTGATACCTGGGATGCAGAGTTGTTACACATGAGGTAAATCTCAAGAAGACTAAGTTTCCAGCTGTTAACTGGCTTCTTAGTGCACTGTCGCTGCAGGTTACCACAGGCTCCTTCACTGGGAGAGCCACGCTCTGCCTGCCTTTGCTGGGAAGGGCTGGCTGCTGCTTAGAATGAACTGTCTATCCACCAGTCAGTTATTTGCAAACCACCACAACAAAATCTACCGGAGCAAAAAGTAACGGAGACACTTACTGCCTGGACAGAAAAGTATTAAGGCAGACTTTGATAAAGGGAAACAAAGGGCTTGAATAACTGCAACATCCCCATTGAATCATTAACCAGCAATAACCACCAAACAGGACAGTGTCCTTTGCCTACTCAGCCCTGCCTGAACAAACAAGGAAACAATCACCCGGAGTCTGACACTCTACAAATTAAATGACCTGCTTGTGTCCAGCCGGGAATGAAACCCCACTCTTCCTCACTGCTAGCAGCCCTGACAAGCTTTCACCTACATGACTTACGCTCCTTCCCCAAGGAAGGGAGTGAGACAGGAGTCCCGAGGGCATCAGTGCAGGTCTTATTCACAGACTCTCATCTCTCTAGCTAACAAGTATGAAATAACTGAAGGAACAAGGAATTAATTTAGGGAGTAAGCACTGTTAGGCAATCAGACAAAGCTCTTGAAACCTAGTATCCTACATACTTAGGCAAATGCAGTGAGAAGAGGATTCATGTCAGCTGTTCGTTGGGCAGAAGCAGTGAGATAGGACAGGTTAAATACAGTTTTATATTAGAAGGAACTCATTTTACCAGTAGGATGAAAAGTAAACAGAAAATGAGAATTAGTAACAGCACATTTTGCTCTCCCATATGCTTCTCCATCTCACATCCTATTTTATGTGGCACTATAAATGATATTGGACTGCTTGCTTACAAGTGATGAGCCATTAAGTAGATTCTTAGCAGACACCTAACAAGATGCTCTTCTCTAATTGACTTCAGTAATTAATGAGATCCCACTTTCCTTCTTTATATGAATTGAGCCCAAATTGTTCCAAGCATTGTATAAACGTTTCTTCCATGAATGCTTGTGTGCAGTGAGAACAGATTTGGAAAATGAAATTCATAGTCTGTTTTAGAAGAGGGGAGTGTGCACATAAACGTCCCTGTGAATCTCAAGGTGAAGTAAGTTTTCAGCTTTTTTTTTATGACACAGTTTTGTCATTGTAACCATCAATGATGTCCGGAGCTGACATTCTTATTAATATGTTTTCAAAATAATTCTCAAGAAACCCAGTGAGGAGAGAATAAATCAAACATGCTGGTATCCAAAAAAGCTCATTGGTCAAATCTCTTGGACTTGCAAAATTTTGATGACAAAACAAACCCACTTCATGTCTGTCCACATTTTCCAAGTTTTTATTCTAACACAGACTGATTCTAACTCTGATGCCTTGCATGGGAAAAATGAAGCTCAAGTGTGCAGCATGCAAATGGAGAGAGATCAGAATGAGTAAGAATCTTAAAAGGCACAGAAACACGTATAAAACTGAAGTACCAGGCATAAGAATGGGGCACAGTTAGAATTTCAGCAAAAACTATGACCACAGGTGCAGACAGGTGTAGTTTGTAACTGCAGATGCCAGTATCAGGGATGAAATAGACCTGCACACTGTATGAATTGATACAAATGCAGACCCTGCTTCAGAGAATTCATCATTTATGACAAGGTGCAGAAGCTTGATACCAGATAAACAGGGTCAGGGGGTGGACAAGTATGAATGTGCTTTTCTGAATTTATGGTTTTGATAATTAGTGCAGTATAAACTGCCCACACTAATGGGGAGAAGAGGAGGAGGAAGGAGAGAGAACATTTTTTCCAGACTTTCCACTCTGGAGTTTACCAAGGTTTGCTGCTATTTCAGCTTTGCATTTTAAACTGGATTTCTCTTTCCTTTCACATCCAATTGGGAGCATAATTTTTCATTGTCATTCTGCAATGTGGCAGCAATCAAGTGGAAATAGCAGCTAGTAGCCACAGTAAATCATGACTGGGGAGTAATTAACTTGTCTGTAATTAACCATGGTATCTGGCAAGAAACTGGCATCTTATAACTAAAGAGTAGAAGAATTCACATCTAGCATAATTATTGATGAACACTGCAAATAGCATTTATTATTTAGGCATATACAGATTTTAGCAAGAGAGGAGATCATCCAGTGTTCTGAACATCCTCACTCTAAATAAGTAAGATCATTTCTTCACCCAGACCATTATTGGGAACTGGTTCTACAGAAAGTCCTCTAAGTTCACCAATGGTTGGATGATTGCTTTACTAAATATCTATTTCATCCAAACCTGCAGATTTCCTGAAGTCACTATTAAAACTGATATTTCCTGTGATCTCTGATGTGACTTCTGAATTGCTTAGGGACACTGTCATGGTTTATACGTTCACAAGAAACAGAAGCAATACTGTATTTTAGAGATCTATGAGTCAAAAGGGATCATGGCACCTGGTCCTACCCTGGCCTAGCTCATCCTGTGGATACTTTCAGAAATGAAGAACAAAGATGTAACAGATATTATATTACGTCAGAATTACATTGCGTCAGAAGTTACAAACCAGAACCTCATTAATAGTCCACCTTTGGTTAATTTCTATCATATATTTATGCCAACCTGACGTACTGCATCCAGTTCTGGGGCCCCCAATACAAGAAGGACATCGAACTGCTGGAGTGGGTTCATAGGAGGCCACAAAGACGATCACAGGGATGAAACACCTCCCCTATGAGGACAGGCTGCCAGAGTTGGATTTGTTCAGTCTAGAGAAGAGGAGGCTCTGGGGAGGCCTTACAGCANACAATAACTGTCAAAATGCAAATAGTGGAAAAAGTCCCTAAGAACAACATATTACCATTGCTGACCTCCCTAAGAACAACTGCTGTGCCATAAGCTTCTAAAAGACTGAAATGCAGAGATATAATTGGTTCTATATAAGCTGAGCTTAGGGCTGCAACAGGAAAAAAAAATGTTTAGATGCTAATTAATCCTATAAAAGTACATGGAGGAGTGAATTGTGTCATTAAATCCCAATCCAGATGTTCTTGAGCTCTGTGCTCAATTTAAAAAAATAAAAATAAAAGGATTGGAGTATATGTTGGATTATTAGAAAGGATTTCTCCTTTTCATAATGAAAACATAAAAGCCTTACTGCCCTGACGTTCCAGGCCAGTGGGGCTTTGTGATGACTCCTCTTCTGCTCTCACTGCAAACACCCAAGAAAGTTGGTAGCTATAATAGAAGCCGAAAGCGACCTCATAGGAAAACTTAATAGGGTGTATTGTTGGATCTAATTCTAGATTTGAATATAGCTGCATTTGAATTTCTATATTTAGACACCTTGCAAATAGATGCAACACCAGTTTCTGGAAAGTACATTCCTCTCTGCTGCTCTGGGAATATTTTTGACTTTTGCTCCTAGGGCACAGACATCATAATGCGCCTCCTGCTCGCAGGGAAGTTAATAATGTATTGAATGACTGATACAAGAAATGAATCATTGTTGTGTATTTCTGCGGTTTCAGATCTGTTTGTTCTGCAAAGCCCTTTGTTCTAATATTTATAAGGTGTCACAGTAAAATATGTTTTACAGGGAAGCATTTAAAAGATATCTGTCTTTTGTGAATAAACTGCCATTTCAGAAATTACTTTCAAATACAAATAATCGGCTCGTCTTACACACCCAGTTATTTCTTAAACTAATTACACAGATTTTTTTAAAAAGAGACAAAAACAAAAGCAATTTTAAGTGGTTTCTATTTCTCCTCCACCTTTTTCTTTTTTTTTTTTACTTTTCTCCCATCCTATGAAATTTGGTAAAATACTCCTGGAAACACCATTTAATATGTTCCTTTTCATTTGGGTAAGAGCTGTGGCAAGGAATAAAACAGGAATATCCACAATAACAGCAGCACAGTTTCTCATTAGACTGGAACAGGCAGAATTCCCGATCCTACAAGCTCCACAACTAAATCTTGCCAAGACCAAGGCACATATCACACATCTCCAAGAGCAAAGGAGCAAGGAGCTGCTCAGAATGATTCATAGCCCTATGCTGACAAGGACTTTCCAAGGAGTCCCAGCATCAGGCGGGTCGATCTGTGATGTGGGTAACTCACAGAATGTCTGGGCAGAATTGCTATCTAGAATTTATTGGGTTGTCACAGATATAACTGTGGGTATGGCAGCTCCTAGTTCCCACTAATCTTGTTATAACATCAAATCTGCACACAAACTGGTCACAGACTGCTCACGGCTCCAGATACATCTGGGGTGCTGCACACTAGAACATCAAGAAATACTAGAGGTTGCTTGCTTTATTCAACAGCAAAATCACAAATTTGAGGTCTCCTTTACTTTTAAAAATCTAGCAGGTTAGGATTACTATGTTGTTGTTATTTACTGAGCTTTGTTGTATCGATATTCTTAAGGGAATCATTTCAAATTGTGGTTAAATGAAGCTTCCTCTTTCTCCCTGTGAAATACCAGTGGCCACTTCAAGTGGTGCAAAACATCACCCTGCACCAAACACTGAGACATCTTGAGTTCGTTGGGCATAGTGGCAGGGCTGGCAGCATGGAGCCCGAATGAGACCGATCGCCCTGATTTCTGTGTCACCACGTCTCTTAATTCCGGTAGCAAAGTGGTCAGGGTGAGCATTTAATCCCATATTACCTAGTGAAAGCCAACAGAAGTAAGGTTAGACCTTAAGCAGCATGTCTTCATCTCACCGCCACCCAGTATCTGGCTACACTTACATCTCAAATCATTTTCCATGAAAAAATACCCTACCTTCCCATCTGTACTATGGCTCATTCAATAGTAAATATTTATATATGGCAGTGCATTTTGGCAAGGAGGTGCACTAGCACTGTAATTAAAAAGATGGAATTTTCTGCATATTGAGCCAACAGCTAAATGCCTTGATTCAGAAATATGCATCTAGTTAAACTCAAGCTTATGGGTCTTCCTTGTACTGATGGATTCAAGGATGTGCTTAAGTGTCTTCCTGAAACACAGCTTAACAGAGGGAAAAACCTTTAGAAACAAGAAGTCTGAAAATCAAAAAGCCCTGAGAGATGGTTATTTAAATCTTCACATGATCCTGTTTCCTCAAATATTTACAAGGATTCCTTTTCTGACAATAGCAAAAAGATATGATTTTAATAACTGTAGAGAATAGGTTCAACAGGTAACTGTGAGCACCAAGGAAAATTAATTTTATCAATTCTATGTGCTTGCAAATTCTTTTTCCTCCATTGCCTGACTCTAGGTGCTACTATGAGGTAATCTGAAAGTGAGGGCCTTTTATATTTTCCACATGGCTCAGTATGAAAAAGTACCTGCTTGTACCGTGACAAGTAGCTCAAGTTGATCTATTAGGAGAAGAGTGTACAAGGGAAAAAGAAGCTGTTATTTAAAAATCAGAAATATATTGCCGAAGGGTATGAAAAGACCAAATACTTTGCAAAGCTTCTATGACAACTTAATTTATCTGAGTAAATGATACGGCAATTTAGAAGAAAGCTGGAAAGAATGTGACGCGTGGAATTAATGAAGTGTACGACAGTGAGGGGAATCTGAGGTAAAAAACACTATTGCTAATGCATTTAGAAAGTTAGAAACACACAAAACAAATCTTCCGTTAACCCAGGTATCATTAAGAGGGGGAAAAAAAAAGCTACTGCGGACAGATTTACAATAACTGTCTTTTTCAAAATAAAGCAAGCATCTTCATTTGGATAAGCAAAACCCACACGCAGAATGGGAGGATAACCTGAGTGTGAGCTACAAGGCTGAGGAAGAAAATCTGTTATTACTGATTTAACTGATCACTCTGCCTAAGAAAAGCATAGGTCTGGGAGAAAACACAAGCACTGAAGAGTAGGAGAATGACATGCTTCGGCAGAGCTCAGCAGCAAAGATTACCACAGTAAATACTCACTGCACACAAGGAACATTTCAGCAGGAATAAAACCGGAGATATATTTTAATAATAATAGCCCAGCTCTCTGTTCTCTGTAACTCCCAAACATCTGCTGATGGGTATTATGTTATTTATATTTATCAGAGTCTTGGCCTTGTTATGGGTCCTACCAGAACAGAACATTGGAAATTACTCTATTGAAGCTAATAATCTGATCTGCTCTTGTCTCCAGGGCGGGCAAGTGCACACTTATATCCCATCAAAGTCAACAGAACTAATGACACGCTTGAAGTCCTACATATGCTAAATGCTTTTTCTGGAGTAATGTCAGAAATTCATGACTTTTCAGGAATTTTTTTTAAAAAATAATTAAATAAATAGAGGACAAGGCAGCTAAAGCAGAAATGATAAGAAAAATAATCCTTACAAAGGATTGTGGTTGTGTTAATGAAGTCTGTGACTAGGTCATTATAACTCCCATCAACAGATTATATAATTAGGTTTTAATCAAGGCTTATTCTAAGGGCATAGCAGCCCTATGCTCGCTGCCAGACAAATTCTACCCACCTAATATCAAAGGCATTCGCTAAAACCAGACGCAGCATTTCCTTCATTTGAAGAGTTTTCTCATTTTCATGTATTGGCAGAAGAAAATATTGCTAATTCTAGAAAAAACTCTCTTGGGCTAATGGCAACCACAGCTCACATCCTTTCATTTCAAAATTAATGGTGACATTGATATGTGTTTTTGTAGGACTAGTACTTGACTCAGGGAAAATTTAGCCCAAGTAGGATGCAAGATTTTATCTATATGCTGTGTTTGATAATTTCAAGTTTCAAAGATTTGTACAATGGACAAATGACTAATATCTTTCTTCAGCAAAGTCCTGCAGTCATTATCAGTTTATTATCGGCTGGGAGGGATGAAAATAAGACCAAATTTGTAGAAGTGAGCACCTAGATTTCAGTGTGGAGCTGCTGGAGACATTAAGCACTCTCAACCTTTACAAAATAAAGCTCTTGATGTTTAAACACTGACATTCCCTTTGTGATGTCAAATGGGTATCTTTGCCTTTCGTGAAGGCTAAGGTTCACAAACAGAATGCAAAAATGGTATTTATCACAATGAGCGGGAGACAAGAAAAAGGGGACGGCAAGAAAAAAAAGCTGCCACACAATGAAATGAAGGGAAAGAGTATACATATGTGCTGCATTAATAAGACTTTAGAAAACGGGAGAGCCATCATAAAAAGACTAAGCAATGGGCACAGTAAAGTCAGTGAATAGGATTAGATAAAAAGCTTAAGAAGATAATAAAAATAGTTTATTCAAGAAGTGAAAAAGAATGAGAAAGGGGACAAAGGCAAAAATAATTCACTTTTTTAGCAGAATGGACTATAGGAAAACTATTTTGAGTCCAGCTATATGTAATTACATCTTGTTACCTCCTATATGTCAGAAAAATATTTCAGGTCATTGTGTATGAATTTACTTCAGAAGTCTGGAGATTTAAATATTTGCAAATGTTATTGTATGTAAACCATACCAACTTTGTTTCCAATATATAAGAATATAAAAGATCCTATCCAACTCCGGCTGAAGCCAAAGCCATTCATTTAAAATGTGTCACATAAGGCTAGAAAAGAAGTGATCCCTCAGCTTAAATTCATAGACAGATACACACCAAAGGATAAAAAACCTGATCCGAGGATATTTCTTGTACAGAAAAATATTCTGTATGCTGTTGGGCTTTTTAATAATCAAAAGATCCATACTATTTCTAGAGTTATGATGCAGTTCCTTAGCATGGAAACAAGGAAAATACACGTTAAAAAGCTACACTAGAGTCACTTAGTTCTGAAGTAGAGTAGCAACATGTATCCTCTAGACAAAGTGATGATCCAAGCTCCTGTAAGGTAAAGAAACACTTCCTTGTACCCCATGTTCTTATGGCAGCAAACCACAATACAAACAGGAGTGTATTATGGTAGACACCAAATAACTGTGCGTCCTCCTCTACAGAAAGGATAAGGCCAAGATCTGCCACCCAGGATGTTATACCCATGACACTGCTGGAGGTGGCAGATGCCACATTAGTGTTATTGCATCACAGAATCACAGAATTGTTGTGGCTGGAAAAGATTTCTGAGATCATCGAGTCCAGCCTATGACCCATCCACTCAATATGTCAGCTCAACAAGGCAATACAAGATACTTCAACTCTGATCTCATAAAAGAGCCATAGCTGAGGTCTTCCCGTTGAACAGACGTGTCTTGTGAAGTAATACATAGAATAACCAAGCCAAAATGTAAGGAAATGAGAAAAGCAGAGCTCTTCATCTACTTGTTCGAAATTTCAAGTTCTTTTATCGTAATACTATTTTGGTGTCCCGTACACGGTGTTCCAAAAGAGATGAACTGGGGTAGGAGAGCTGAGCGAAACA
>WEIS01013828.1:0-27450 GCA_013389965.1 Todus mexicanus | reverse complement strand
TTTGCTTGTTTAAGAACAAAACCGCTAATGTCAAGGTTCTTCTTAGTTGGTTTGGATGAAAATACGTAGATTGATGTATGGGCCTTTCTGCTTTTTAACTCCTTAAAGAGGCAACGTAGACAGCGTTTTATTGACAATAGGATACAGTGACTTAGAAATGCTACAAATTCCATTTCATAGGAGATTTTTCTCATCTAGTAAAGTATACCATGAAGTGTATAAATTTACATAATTTGGTACTTATTAAAGTAGGCAATTTTTTGTACTCTCCTGAGGATATTATCTGTGCTTTTTACAGTTCTTTTACTGTGGTCTAGGTTTACTTCTTGTAAAATTTACAAAAAATCCAGTGTCTGAAGTTCTAAAAGCTGAAGTGAGCATTTGCCAGAAATGTGGAAAGAACATCAAGGTGAAGCATAAAACAGAGAAGAAAGGGAAAAGGAGGGAGTTATGCCAAGAAGAAAAGCAATATATGTATTAAAAGGTATGAGAGGGAGAGGCAGAAGTTTCTGTAGGCTGCAGAGTTAGCTGTGAAACTCGCTAGTCGTTATTGGTTTTGCTGCTAAGAAAGTGTCAAGCACATTAGCTAGAGACGGGTCAAAGCAAAAAAGATGCATCATCCCTCTAAATTTTCTGATGCCACCAACTTCTAAGATATCAGAAGATCTCTTCAGTAAGTTTTTCTCCTTCCTTTCCTGCTTCCTTTACTTGTTTTTCCCCTTTCCCTCCCTTTTAAAGTATTTGATTACTGGCTACTTGCTGTGAGAGGACTTCACTTGTTGCACCACTGGTGGAAGTGATGCGAAGTCCCATTTCACTACTTCTTAAGCTGTTAAAATGAACGATATTCAGAGTCTGACTTTGGCAGCTGAAGTGTTGCCATCAGGAGATTAACTTGGTGTCTAAAGACTCTAGGGCAGAGAACTAGTACTTTTCGAGGAGTTGGAAATAGATGTGAATTAACATGCTGGCCCTTCTTGTAATTCAAAATTAACCCCTTCTCTCCTCTGATGCAATCTAATGCTTGCCTTTGGAGCTTATACAGATAACAAGTCTGTATGAATAAAATATTGCAACTTTAAACACTTTCTCCTTTTGGTTAGGCATAATTGGAGTGTTCTTCGATTTATGAAATGTAAATTATCTGTCTTTGTTGTCTCTTTGTTTGTTCTGCATTGATTTAGGAAGTAGAACTAAGCAGGAGGAAGGGACAAATAAAATACTATTTCAAAGAGCTACTCATGTACAGAATGGATAGGATTTGAATTTCTTTTTCAGTGCACATTTTAAATGAGCAGTCCCTCCCCTTTTCATCTTTCACTTTGCTTTTCACACAGTCATTAACCCTTCTTGTGTCTAGTAGGTGGTCTTAAATTTGCCTATTTTTCTTAATTCTGCCCACAAGCTAATATGTAAGTGTGAGTCATTTAAGAAGCGCTTTTCAATTTATTTAGGTAACTAAACTTCTGTTTTTTGACTTAGTGGAGGTGATAGCCTGGGTATTTCCATGTTTCTGAAACACCAAAAATGCAGAATCGCATCGTGGTTGTGGCAAACCTACTCAGTTCTTAAGAGATTTATCTCATGCTTGCAAGGTACAGACATGAAAGTCTGACTGGACGACAAACAAGATAACTCACAGACGCAATGAGATTAGATAAAACAATTGATTAGACAAAGCTATCTGATCTTATTGCATCTGGGAGTTATCATAGTACTTTCTCGATTTGACTAATGCATGTATCTGCTGTTTTCTAAAGGAAAGAAAAGAATGTTGGTGTATGTGTACATACACAGATATGCACAAATATATGTATGTATACATATTATATGCACACATATCTATATACACATATTTATTCACACACATACTTACTTTCAAAGGGTATGCATGGAGTTACACAGTCTTTCTGTGATTTTTCCCTTCTCTACCTTCTTAAGATACGGTGCTTTGCCTTTGAGTATTTTTAAGTTCCGTTATTACATTTTCACTAAAAGCAAACACTAAGAGCTTATTGAACAGTCATCCTTCATTTAAAGTCCTGGTTTCGCTTGCATATTCATTCTTACTTTCTTTGATTGGAACATTTATTGTATTTGCCTTGAAGACTGAAAGAAAAACCACTGAGGTTGTCATTTAGCATAAACTAAAAAGCAACGTGATATATTAACATCCAGTGTCTCGCTTCTGCTGAGAACCCGAACAGTAATGCACCCTGACTGACCATCTTGTCTTCGAAGGTAAGGAACCTCTATATACCCCTCATGGAAGCTCAAGCTCTGTTAGAAAGGAAAAGAAGCTAAAGTACATCTTATAAAGTCATTACTCCAAAAGCTTGAGCTTTTAACTCATTAAATTCTAGCACTAGTGTGTTTCAGGTGGATAAAGCTGTGCAATGGTGTCAGAAGCACCATGTATCTTCTGCTGGGTTAGTCGTACTGCGTCAGTATTTGTTTGGTAAGTTTTAGTTCAGAAACTATTATTTGGAATTCCTCACAAAACTCGTCAGAAATTTCTTTACTGCTTTGTGTGCTTTAAGGTACATTGTTAGGATGTCGGGTAGTGGCAGGACTAGGGGGAATAGAGTAAAACTAGAAGTGGGTAGATTCAGATTAGACTTCAGGAAGAAGTTCGTCATCATGAGGGTGGTAAGACACTGGCCCAGGTTGCCCAGGGAGGTGGTGGAAGCCCCATCTCTGGAAGCCTTTAAGGCCAGGCTGGATGGGGCTCTGAACAACCTGATCTAGTGGGAGGTGTCCCTGCCCATGGCAGGGGGGTTGGAACTAGATAATCTTTGAGGTCCCTTCCAACCCTGACAATTCTATAATTCTACAATTAATGGGTTTGCCTTTATTTTCATTGGAAGTACTCAGTCTCTCTGCTAGTTTTTGGTTGTTGCCTTTGACAAGAAATTGTTTGCGGGTTGAATAAGGACAGAATAGTTAAGTGAGAGCAACATGACTGCATTGTTTTGCCTTGCAAACAATTTGTACTGCATAAAAGAGAGTTCCTTAGTGTCTGTAACATAGCATGAAAATTTGCAGTAGGTACCTTAGATTTTTGTTGTTGTTGTTTGAGACTGATACTGATTAGAAGTAACCATGTTCTCCCAGGATCAGTCAATAAGTGTTTTGATAATACTGAAGTAACAGTTTGCTTTCTGATCTCCTGAGTAACGAATTGGCCTTAACAAGTCTTAATAGTTGGAAAGGATGATGGTCTGGATTCCTTCAGCTGTTCCAAACCAACTGCTAAATAAGTCAGTGAAAAGTGCCTTAAAAACTTTCTTATTTATAGTACAGAGAGGGGATCTTTGCCAGTCCGGGCTGCATCTCTAGATGAAAGCAAACACTTCCCGATAGATTTTCACTCTGCACCTTCCTGCAGGCGAATTTTCATGTCCAGCTGCCTCTGTGCAAGGAGCTGGGTACCATTCAGCCCCGAGGGCCTGCACAGATAAACCCAAGGACTTTGGGAAACCCAAACCAGACCTGACAGGAGGGTTCTTCATTTGATGGTCAGCAATCGGCTTGCAGAAACTTGCTGCTCAGAGCGGCGGTGGTTTGTTTCTGTATCCTATTCGATGTGAGTGTGTGCCTTCTGTCAACTGCACCTATGCCTTCCAAAAAGAAATCACATTTCCAGTATTATAGGCAATTTGAACATTTCGACTGGAGTGGAAATTCACAGAACCACTGAAAAAATGCCTCTTGTTTAACCACTTTGATCATGTCAAACATCAATGCAGTACTTACATTTAAGCTTCTGAACGTTATCCAAATGAAAAACTTGGTTGTATTTGATATGTTCCTTCGAAATATTTTAATGTACTTGAAACTGCATCTTCTGATGGTAAACTTTCTAGTTATTTTTTTTCTACCAGCCCTAATGCAAAGACAGTCTTTTGCTCTACTAGAACTTGGTCTGCCGTAGATTTGATTTCTTTAAATTAGATTAAATTTGCTGGGGAGGAATTAAATTAAAAACCAGCAACCCTCCTACTAACTAGAGGAAGTGTGCTCGCTTTGGTATTCTACAGAATGATCAGAGCTGTTATAAACAGCCATAAACATGCTCAGGAAGTGCTCTCTGTGAAAGCATGGGAAATTTTGTGGACTTGGGCCAGATTTATGCGTCTGCTCACACACGTGCTCCTTGATACTCTCTCTTCCCACATTATTGTCTCCATTCGTTGTTGCTACTTATCTTCCTGCCAAGAGACGTGCAATTACGACCACCTTGGTGGGATGCGTGAGACACAACAGAGGAACTAATGCTGTTTTCCACAAGGTGGTCACTAAAGGCGGGAGATAAATAGCCAGATCCATTACAAAGCCCTGCAGGACATCAGTGGGTGGTGTAGGAGTGATGACTGTATTACCATGTGACTGTGTTTTTGCTGTACCTTGATTTCATCTTACATGCTCGTGGCTAGATCTGTTAAGGACTGTGGATGTGAACGCTTGGCCACTATCCAGGTTGTTTCAGATGGTCTCTTAGATGTTCTGCAGAGTGCAGAAGGGAGATTTAGGTGGTTTAGGAGGACAGGAGCAAAACATCGATGCTGGATAGGGAGCTTCACGTAAGTAGCAAGAGGGAGTGAGTAAGTGTGTAGCGTTGAGTGTAGCGTGCCTGAATGTTTACTCCTTTCTAGCTCATAGATACAACTTCGAGCCCACAGTGGGGAGAGAGAGAGCTGTGCTGTGGTGGCCCTTGTGGCACTTTTGTTGGCCACCTTACTCTTCTGAGGAGGGCTCCACAAGCCCTGAGCTCTCCTAGGGGTGGAGATGTGAGGACTTCGTCCTTTCTGTAAGTCACCTGGAGCAGCTGTAGCTTTGCAGAAAGGAAGAGGTATGAGGAGGAGCATGAGTGGTTCCATAGCTCGTTGGCTCTGGATGCCTGGAATGGGAATGGCTCACAGGAACAGCCATGGGCATGGGAATGGCCTTGTCCTGTGCTTTGGAAAAAGAAGACAGTTGTGACTGTATTTCTTGACGTCTCTGAGCCTGATGACGTGTGCTAGGCCTGATCAAATGTCATAGACAGTGGGATCAAGGGCACCCTCAGCAAGTTTGCAGATGATGCCAAGCCAAGTGGTGGTGTTGGCACGCCTGAGGGATGGGATGCCATCCAGAGGGACCTGGACAAGCTCAAGAAGTGGGCCTGTGTGAACCTCGTAAGATTCTACAAGGGCAAGTACAAGGTCCTGCACCTGGGTTGGGGCAACTCTTGGTATCAGTACAGGCTTGGGGATGAAGTGGTTGAGAGCAGCCCTCTGGAGAAGGACTTGAGTGTACTGGTGGATGAAAACCTCGACATGAGCTGGCAACGTGCACTCACAGCCCAGATAGCCAGTTGTATCCTGGGCTGCATCAAAACCAGCATGGCCAGCAGCTCCAGGGAGATGATTCTCCCCCTCTGCTTTGCTCTGGTGAGAGCTCACCTGGAGTCCTGTGTCCAGCTCTAGAGTCCTTAGCACAAGAAGGACGTCATCCTGTTGGAGCAGGTCCAGAGGAGGGTCGCAAAGATGATCAGCATGCTGGAGCTCCTCTCCTATGAGAAAAGGCTGAGAGTTGGGGTTGTTCAGCCTGGAGAAGAGAAGTCTCCAGGGAGACCTTGTTGAGTCTTTCAGTACTTAAAGGGGCCTTACAGGAGGCTTAAAGACAGGGACAGACATTTTAATAAGGCCTGTTGTGTTGGAACAAGGGGCAATGGTTTTAAACTGAAAGTGTATAGATATAGATTGGACATAAGGAAGAATTCCTTTACAATGAGAGTCGTGAAACACTGGAACAGGTTGCCCAGGGAGGTGGTGGAGGCGCCATCCCTGGAGACATTCAAAGTCAGATTGGATGAGACTCTGAGCAACCCGATCTAGTGGAAGATGTCCCTTCTCGCTGTAGTGGGGTTAGACGAGATCACCTTTGAAGGTCCCTTCTGACCTAAACTATTTTATCATTCTATGAAATGGGAATATTTTGCTTGTGGCTACAAGGGAACGGAGTTGCTGCATCACTTAGTGGTTAGTGGCTACGTTGAGTTTGCTAGTTGTCTTTTTTTGTTGTTTCAGGCTACATTATACAGCATATTTTGGGCATGCATTGGTGCAAAGTGCTTTGTTCTGGACCCAGTATAGACAGAGTGCGTACCACCTACGTACACACCAATTTGATCTTTGGTTGTTTTAATGCAAAGAAGAAAAAAGGCTTATTTAATGCTTCGTAATGAATTGAAGAAAATTACTTTAAAAATGCAATGGATGTGAAAACTTTAAAAGGCAACAGAAACTAGTTAAAAGGAGTCCAATATTTTTGTGCAACATTTTCACATGTAAGGTGAACTGTCGTTAAGGCCTCCATCGATCTTTAATAGCTGTGACTATAATAAGAGCATAGAAGCTTAATCAGGAAGCATATTTAAAAATGAAGACCAAAAAATCCCAATACTTAATTTATTTTGTTGGAGTGAGCGAGCCAAGTAATCACCTAACACAGGATAGTAGAAACTCAGAGTAGAGCTGTGTGCTTGTCCTTTCACATAGAGTGTTACAGATAAGCACCAAGAAACTGAAGACCTAAATAGGACCCTGTATTTGACCATTTCGGTAAAGAGAAATTAAATAATTGCCTTTTTGGCATTTAACATTGTATTTTGTCCTGCAGCATGGCTATCACTCAAGTATAAAGATATTAAAAACCAATAAAATCTGATTTAGCTTTGTCATAAACGTAACTAGCAGGAAAGGAGAATTACTGCTTATTAAATAGAATAGAGTTAAAAGCAGCTGATTCTGTTGAGTAGATGTATTATACAAAGATGTACGGTAGCTGATGATTGTCGTTATTAAGCATGGGGTAATAGGTGAGTCCATGCTTCATAATGCATAATGGACCTTTCTTATTTGAAAGCGTTAGGTTATAGCATCTCAAAGGTACCTAAACTGCTTGTATTGGTATAGAAAAGTAGCCTACTTGTAGACAGTTGCCTCCACTGTCTTTTCTCTTAATATTTGATCAGGATACATTTTATGTCTCTAGCACAGACTGTAGCACAATTGCCAGAGGTCATATGAGACACTTCAGTTTGAAGCTGGTTGGGGGCTGTTTGGTCTCTGTGGTAGCAGCCCTCGATGATCCATTGGGAAGGAAAGAGAAGCCCCCTAACACAGGAGGGACCAATTCTCCTCAATACCTGTCTCCTCAAACATGTTTATCTGCCTGCTCTCAGTCCCTCAGGATCCCTGGGGCAGACTGTACTACCTTCCTCTTTTTTCTATAAATTGCTTTCTGGAACTGCGGAGATGACTCCTTTCAAATATACATGACTGGGCCTGTAGATTTTTATGTCAGCTCAACCCTTTTATTGATTTTGTGTGGCAAAATGAGGACAGTGTGAGTGTTTGGTCAGATGTTTCCATTAGCAGCGAAGAATGCACAATCCCTAGACCCAGGAAAGTCACCTTACGGGTATCAGTTGTGTAACACAAACTTACTTTTCTTTTTGAAGGATCTCTTAAGCTGTATTTTTCTGTATGCATCTGAGCATTGCTGGAAGTGTTTTCAGTTTCAATTATCAGTCAGGCAACAGACTAATTTGCTTGATAATAAGTTCAAAAAGCAGCCAGCACTTCTATTTCAACTTCCAGCCTTAGCAAAATTGAAAAAGACAGCATTTGTAATTTACAAGTTTCTTACACATTGGTCTGGATGTAGACAGAATAAACAAAGGAGCCTTTTGAGGTCAGATTGTGAAGTGCAACAATAAATAAGGAAACATGGAGCGGAATATAAAACTTAGAGCTGATTGCGTTACAAGAGCAACATGGAGCTAAAAGAAATCAGCTTTAACTTTTGTCAAAATAGAAGCTTATAATAAGCACTTGAGTTATACAAGATCTTATTTGGTTTTTCGTTTGCTCTTTTACCTTTCACAAGCCCCTGTTGTATGCAGTTTTGGCTTTCCTTATTCTTTCAAAAGTGGCGTGATTTGAATTTTCTTTAACTAAAACAAAAGTTTTAATGAGTTTTATTGGAAGTTGTGTAAGGTTTTCTGAAAATGTTAGCACTTTTCTAAGGCAAAGTGAGGAAAGACTAGATCAACAACTGGTTTCATATATTAGGTGTTTTCAAGTAGATTGAACCTACAGATGTGCACCTTAGAGGAATTAGCTGAAGAAATAATTGAAATATTATCATCTAAGTTCGAAGACTGTTGAAGGATGAATGTGACTCTCCAGGAAGGTGTGATGCCCTTTTTCAACCTACCCTTTAAGAGAACTGTGTGGTTGTTCACCTGACTTAATGCCCAGACAGATGCTGGAACAAGGGACTTATCTCAAGGGTAATGAGCAGCAGGGATTTCTCAGGAGGATCCTGCATCACATGGAGCAGTCTGTCTGTAGGAGAGTAGATCTGTAGACCCAGGGAACTCACATAGACCTTGTGAGCATTAGTTCTGTAACAGGAACCGTCTTTCCTTTTGAAAGTTCTCTAGTGCAAGGAGAGATTAGCAGCAGTTGAGCATCAAACTGAAAAGATGTATTAACTGTAAGGCTTAAAATAGTTCTGTCCAGAGCCAGTAAAAATTCACCATTTTCATTAACTACTCCAGCACTAGACTGCTGAGTATGTTTATTGAGGTTTGCTAATCTGGGAAGTGCTGTTGGTGCTGTGGAGGTCAGAATCCTGAATGGCCCTTAAGAACTGAAAGAAAAAACCCTGTAAGTCACTAAAGGCAGGGACAGCTGGCCGCTGTTAGTTGTGGAAAATGAAATGCTTTTCCCCAAATGTAAACTGACATGGGATGTGTAATGAGTATGAAAGAGCTTTTCCGTTCTGTTGGATTACCGGGGTGAGGCTTAGGTACTATACTCGAAGAAAGATGTGGGCCATTTGATGAGAGTCGGGAGAAAACCATAAAAAATTATTTAGAAATCTAGAAAACACAAAGAGGAAATGTTGAAAGGACTGAGTTGGTAAGTCTAAAGAAGATAAGATTAAGGCATAACAGGTATTAAGAATTGTAAAACGCTGATGCAGAAAAGAAATATTTGAGTGAGAAAGTAGCAATCTTGTATTTCAGAGAGAGAAATTTAGGCCAGGTGTTAGGAAAAGGGTTTGAATAGCAAGAATATGGAAGTACTGAAACATGACATACGGGGCTTGTGGAACCTCCATTACTAAAAGTTTTTAAAAACAGATGAGAAAAACAGTGAGAAATAGATAAACTAGAACTGATACTGCTTCTAGGTAATAGGATGGACTAAGTGGATGATTCCTCCCAGCTCTATTTTCTATTATTTTTCATTTTTTAATTGTCAAGTGTACATCCCAAGGCTCCAGTTAGGTGTTCTCACGCTTTCCCCTTGCATTTAACTTTCAGGAGGCTGCAGTCACTCCCCCATGTTAATGCCTAGACTTTCTACTAGGTTTTCCAGGGCATCCTCAGAAGAATCCAGATAGTAGGTTCATGTGCAAGACAAGCATCATTTTTATAGATGATTGTTAAAAGCTGGAGCACCATTACCAGAATTAACATTACTGAATAGTATTTAGTCATTCCATTTTGCTTAAGTAAACCCCTCATTTAGAAAGGTATTCTGGCTTTCATATTCTTTTGATTAATTAAACTATTTGCTTCGTAGTCTAAGAATTTTGGAGTCTCTGAGCCATGAGAGGGAAAAGTAGTTGTAACATAGGGGTTTCTTACCCCAGTTTGATCTGCAGTAGAGCTCAATAAGTAGCAATTTTATTATTTATTATGCATTATTTATTGGGGCATCTCTTTTTATGACTCTGAAGTGGTTTGTATGCTTTTGTAAAAGGTAGAGGCCTACTGTCAGTCAATGTACATGTTTCTTGGATTTCTCATTTTATTTGCAAAAATAATAAAAATCCTTCATCTGACAGTTTTTGGTCAAAAAGTGCCATTATCCTCTTCTGAAACATAGTCTTATATGAAGAAAAAGCATACCACATACAGCTATTCTATTATTATTTAAATTATTCCTCTGTATTATTGTTTTTGAATATTTATTAGTTTTTTGATAACCTCTTTCATTATTCATAAAAGGTAGCCACACAGTTTGATGAAAAAAGCAGCACAATGAAGCCTTATTTTGCATAGCTGGCATCTTATATACAGGCTGTGCTCCAGTGCTTGTTTTTTAACGAGGGCCTGTAAGGTGCTGGGAATCTCCGTTGTGTTTCTTGCAACATCCCCTCCCTGTTGGTGTCGGTGGGAGGGGAAACCATCCAGCACCTTGCTGCTCTGCCTGCTCTAGCGTGGTTAGAGATGAAATAATCAATATCCCTCAAGAGAGATGGAAATGAAAAGAGGCAAAGGTCAGGAAAGAAAGATGTCTTTCCACAGAAGATACGAAATCATATGAAGAATTACTCATGTAGAGGAGAAGAGAATGGAAGGGTTTTCTAGGTGATTTATGGGATCTTGTGAAAGCCACAAGACTCCAAGGAAATAAGGGCAATTGCTGTGGTGAGTGCCGTATCTGGGTGTATGTCGAGTGCCTGGCAGGAGTCAGCATCAAATGCTTCACGGGCAGTCATAAAACCCCACAGTGAGCAGACCGGAGAATGGTTATTTTCACGCACTAGGTCTCATCCTGGTCTCTAATATGTATAGGTTTGCTTAGACCTTAGAGGTTTAAGGTCCAATGTCTGTTCTGCAAGTTTTGCATCACTACAGGTGTGTGTTGCTCTTCGCATTCTTGTTATCAATATACCTACAAAGCGTGTCTTTAGACATATGAGCAGGTACTTGGTCTCAACAGCATTTTGCATCAGTGATCTCTTAGTCTGATAATACAGCTTTTGTGTAGATGGATGCTTCTTCCTGCTTTTTGTGTTTGACACATTCTGCCTTCGTTGACTTTCTCTTGTTTCGTGTTCTTGACTCATTGCTCACTCTCTCAACTTGAATTACTATGACAACTACTAAAACTTAGAACATCTTTTGACTGACTGCCTTGTTTTTATTAAATCCTCCTTCATCTCTGCCAGATGTAGCGAATTTGGCATTTTAATATTTCTGGCTTGTTTAATTGCATTGGTCTCTTGTGTGATACAAGTCCTTTGCAAAGACAGCCATCTTAAAATCTGAAATAGAAAATGGGCTGCAGGAAAGATCAATTTTTGTGTTACTATTGCAGATCAGCGTGAAGCTTACTTGTCTCTGAAGAGCGTGGATTTTAAAAAACATGATAGTCCAATGTAAGATTATTGACCAATTCCTTTTTGTTTCCAGCTGAGCTGCCAGGATCATCTGCAATCAAGCTCTCCTCCTTGTGTGATCTTCCAGCTCAGCTGCAAGAATTGTACCAGCAGGGCTTCGTCTTGGCTGCTGTCCACCCTTTCGTGCAACCAACTGATGAAAAAGAGAAAACTCCCCAGGAACAAATCTTCAGGGCTGTGCTTATCAAGAAAACAGAAAGGTAAAGCACTTCCAGTGAACTTGGATAAAAATAGACAATGTGATTTCCTGCTGAGTTTTGACCTAAATCAGGAAATTATAGCAGAGTTTACTGTGCAAGACNAGAAAATGAAAATGTGTTTATTTAACTAAAAATCATTAATACACGTCTATGATGATATAAAACATAATTTAACGTTATCTGACCACCCACAACTTTGCAGCTACCTGTGTTGTTGCAGCCATTCTGTACGGTTTTCATATGTTAGTTGCATTCACCAACCCACTCCTTCTTACAGTGACCTCTTACAGTTAAACCTCCATTTGCCTGTCGTAGTCCCTCTCTTCTTGCTGGTGCTTGAAGGAAGGATGTAACTGTTTTAGACATGACTTTAAAGTAAAACCACCATTTAATTTGCTACATCCTGGTGATCAATAGGTAGCAATCACAGACAAGGTCAAACTTCAGTCTGTGACCTAAGGAAAGAGTTTTGTATTTCATAANGCAGTTTGGCAGACAACTCGGAGAATAACAAGTTGAAATATGCTCCGTATTTTGGGATGTGTTGTCATGAGAGGCAAACAAACAAGCCCGGTGGCTGACAATTTGTGAGGATGGTCCCCATTGGTACCCTTCAAGAATTTAATAGATTAAATTAAGACAGAAGAAGTGTTTTCTTAGAAAAGGCATATTAGACGGTTACAGTTAACGCAGTTAAATTGAGAAGTGCAGTATTCATGCGTACTTTTAAAATTTATGTGTAGACTTTGGGCCTTTTTTTTCCCTCTAAGCAATGCAAGTTCTTTCAATTTTTCAGTTGGTGCAAACTCCTTAAGTGAAAAGATGACTCTTGCTTTGTTCAGTCTCTTAAAATGTATTAAGAATACTTTACATAATTGGAATCTGAAGATGAATAAACAAAGAGGAATACTATTCTTTTATGATTTAATTTGATTTAAAAGAAAAATCAATAGAATGTGCTGCTTTAGCCCAGAAGAAAATGAAAATGTGTTTATTTAACTAAAAATCATTAATACACGTCTATGATGATATAAAACATAATTTAACGTTATCTGACCACCCACAACTTTGCAGCTACCTGTGTTGTTGCAGCCATTCTGTACGGTTTTCATATGTTAGTTGCATTCACCAACCCACTCCTTCTTACAGTGACCTCTTACAGTTAAACCTCCATTTGCCTGTCGTAGTCCCTCTCTTCTTGCTGGTGCTTGAAGGAAGGATGTAACTGTTTTAGACATGACTTTAAAGTAAAACCACCATTTAATTTGCTACATCCTGGTGATCAATAGGTAGCAATCACAGACAAGGTCAAACTTCAGTCTGTGACCTAAGGAAAGAGTTTTGTATTTCATAAGCAAATCACAGAATCATAGAATGCCTGGGTTGGAAGGGACCTCTAAAGGTCATCTAGTCCAACCCCCCTTCAGTAAGCAGGGACATCCTCAACTAGAGCAGGTTGCTCAGAGCCATGTCGAGCCTCACCTTGAATGTCTTCAGGCACGGGGCTTTCACCACCTCCCTGGGCAACCTGTTCCGTTGTTCCACCACCCTCATGGTAAAGAACTTCTTCCTAACGTCCAATCTAAATCTACCCTTCTCTAGTTTAGAACCATTGCTAAAATAACTCTCGATTTACCTTGACTTGCATCTAGTTTTATTAAAAAAGAACTTCACGCTGGCTTGCCTGATATTTTTGTTAAAAGGGTTTCTAGTTTTATGGTCAAAACATAAAATATTTGGCTAAGCAGTGGACTTCTTGAGTAATATTGGGCTGAGCTTACCTGATTTCGGGGCCTTGCTTTCTCTGCCGACAAAATACCCTGCTGTAAATAATGACAGTATTTACATGCATGAGTTTGCCAGGTTGAGTAAGCGCTTAAGGACTTGTGCTGGATTGGGATCCAAGGGCTCAGCATCTTCCAGGACAGAGCTGTGAAGACAGGTCAGGGAAAAGCAGCGTCCTTCTTGGTAGAATGATAAGGTCTTCAAGCCAAAGTGCTCAGCATGTTTCCACTGTCTTGCACCATATCCAGTAGTTCACATCTGTGCAGAGTGATTGTGAAAGAGTACAAAATCTTAATTGCCTCCTCACTCACTTGGGTGCCAGTGTTTCACACACTTCAGACAGCTGTAAATGACTGTACCAAATTGAAGACACTAGAGAGTCTTGAAGCAATTATGTTGCCTTTTAAATTCACACTCTGTTTCTTTGCATTCCCTTATCTGTCATTTCTGCCTGCCTGGCGAAGCGGAAGAGACTTGGTGCAACAGGAAAAAACAGACCAGTACCAGAACGGGAAATGACATCAGTTTGGTGTTTCATGTAGTATGGGAGAAGCATTGCTAAGTGCATTGAAGAGAGGTCTTAGTACAAATTTTAGATTACTTTGTTGTTATACAGATTTCAGACAAGTGTGGCCTGCATTTAGACCAGCGGTATTTGAACCGTGAGTTTATCCCATTCCACTAACAGATGGAGAAAAATAAAAGACACACTGTTAATTTTTTAAATTAACCTTTCTCGTTACACTGCTAATAAAGAATAAATGCTGAGGACCATCAGGCCTCTGGCATCTGTAGGCTTTCTCTATAAAACCGTTGAATTCTTGGGTAGCAGTTAAGGTCTGCTTGCGATATTGGTTGATCAGGTGAATGTTGTAATATTTTAGGAGTATAAGTAGTCCAACTACAGTTGTAGGATCCCCAGTAGCATCATTTATGCTCTGAAGTATAAAGGATCCCCTGCTGCTTTCTGAAATGGTGGTGCCAGGCACTTAATGGAGAGATGAGCAGTCATAAAAAGCTTTGTACCTTAGTGTGGGGCCCACCCTTGGGATTCCTGGGGCACTTTCTGCAAAACCCCTGAGGCTGCAGCTCCTTTCTTACAGCAGACTCTCACCACAGGTGGCTCCAGCGCTGTACACCTCGTCTGGCAGTTACCAGGTGCATTTTTCACCTTGCTTTTTTGGTTTCTGCAATGGAACGGAAATGGAATTGTTACGTTAGTGCCTTTTTGGTACAGTAAAGGTCAATTCTCTGCACACAGAGACAGAACTGAGCACTTGAATTAGCCTTTAGTCAGTGTTGTACCTATATATGTCAGCTTTATGTTTTAAAATGAATACTATTGACTCATGTTTTGAGGGCTTAATTTTATAGCACTGCCTCTTCAAAAGTAGGAAGAGGCTAAGGTACTTGCAGCAGATGAAGTGCATCAGGAACCCCAGGCTGCTGCTATCGCTGAGACTTGCAGTGCAGAGTTGTTCAAGAATAAAATGGACAAGATCATCCTTAGACATGTTATGCATTCAAACTCATAGGGGAAAAAAAAGTACTATTAGTATTCTTCCTCTAACTTTGCCATCGTCTTGGAGTTTTAAAATACTTGACATGAATTTGCAATGTCATTGTACGTTTATGGTCAGTTTTAAAGTCACTATGATAGTTTTGTCTGTACTGGTATCTCTGTGGCTTCATTATCTTGGGTATCTAGTAATTTCTGGTAAATAAGGAAGGAGGAGTCATTCCTGCTCTAGGACATTTGAGGAAATGCATTCCTAACATAGAAGCTGTAAATGTTGAAAAGCAAGGTTCGTCCCTTCGAAATGTTAGGGAGGGAGAAGCTGAAAGGGAAGGACAGATTAATTATTTTTTTTAAGTGTCACTTTTAATTTAAGTAAACAGTAGGGATATTTAATTCTTTATAGGCACTGGGCATGAAGGTAGCCTGCCAAGTGGCTGAAGGACTCTGCCATTGCTCTCGTTAAATTAATATAATAAAATATGTCTTTAGGACCGAATTGCATTGCACACATTACCCAGTTGATTGGAAGTTGTTTGGAAGTCAACTAGAGTCGAGTCAGATGAAGGAATAGTAACTTCAGTGCCCCCGTCAATACTTTCTCCCTTTCTCTCTCTGAATTTCAGTGGACTTCTTAATTAAAAAGCAATTGACTGTTTTACTATCTGTGCTGAGCTCTGAGATACTTCGGTTTCTTGGAGAAGGCATCTCCTAAAAAAACATGCAAAGAATATTCTTCAAGCCCAGGTTCCTACAGGTTTTTTCTGAACATGGGAAAGACTCCAGATACGAAGCATAACCTCTGTCCTGCTGGTTTACGTTGATTCATGCTTGAGAAAAGTTGATTGACACTGATTTACACTTGAAGACAAGAATCTGAGGAAAAGGGATGTGTGGTGATACCCTGGAAGGCATGAACATGTCAGAGTGTAACCCTCCTGGTGAAAGGGGACAGGGCAAAGCCCGTGCATATGGGAGGTTCTGGCTAATCAAGACAAGGAGAGTAGCACACACGTTGCGTAAATTCCCCCGAGGAGCAGAGGTTGTTAGTTCTTCATGTGTTTAGTAACTTCCCTGTCTCTGCCCTTATATTCCCATACTTGCTAGTTTTTAATACAAGGACCTCTGTTGAGATGTCTTGTGCACATTACTATTTTGGGCAGCATGTGGCTGTTGCAGATAACCTTTTCCCTGCAAAAAAATCACAGTGTCAGCCCCTGAACAAAATTGTAACAAACCCATAGCAAAAAGCTGCTTTAATTTGTTCCCAGCACCGTGCAGTGTGACACCCCTGCCTGGCATCTTAAAGTTTCAAAATTCAATGTCAACTAAAATGCTTTCATTTCCATTTCTAAATATTGTGCACCAGAAAGCAAACTCCGTTCTCTTCCACTGGGAAAGACACATGGTCCAGTCTCATAAACTGTCTGCTTACGATCATTTTAACATGTTTGCAGATGCTCCATTTCACCACAGTAGAGTGAAGCAGGGGATATAAATGGAATTCCAGAGAAGCCTTTCTCACTGTTGTTCCGTCTATATCTTAGGACGTACCCTTCTACAGGTTTTGCCTCCAATCAGTAAAGCAATCAGCAGGGAAAAATTGCCATGCAGAAGTAGGCTAAGTAGTATAATTTAGGGATAATTTTTCTTAGACTAGACTTCTATGTTTACCTCAGACAACTTTGCAGCTGTTTTCCCTTTCTGTAAAATAATGAGGTGTCAGGTGTTCCAGTGATTCACTTGATGAGATGATTCTGCTTCTGCTTCTATAATTTCCCTTTATCCACTAATCCTGATGAAATACAAACTTGCATTGCTTGACCGAAAATAATTCTATTTATCTGCAAAGGAATTTGACAGACTGGCTTCAAAAGTTTAGTAGTAAAACAGGATTTTTACAGTTTCTTTTCTTTGCTGCTGTGCAATGTTAATTCCAAGCAATTTCAATTAGTGACGTCTTGTGATATATAGCTAAATTTTCATGTCCTCTGTGTCATTTAAAGTCTAGCTTTTACAGAAAATGTATAAATGGATTTGTAGTAAGTCTGGATTTATAGAAAATGTGAAGTAGCATGATGTAAAATACTGAAATGGCTTAAACGTGCAACGTGAAATGACTTAAACAGGACAATAGTCATTGTGTTGTTCCTTTGATGCTATGTTTGTATTTCCAGTTGTCATTGTCCACTTGTTATTTGCTTTATTATGTTGACTGCAGGTTTTGGGCAGCTAAGTAAGGGGAAATACTGATTTTTCACATCTGAAAGACCGACTCTCTCCCTGTCTTTTTCCAATCATACTAAACTCCCCATTTGATAGTAGTGAACAGTCCTTCCCATGAAAGAAAGGAAAATGGTATTATACCAGGGAGCTGATGAAGTATGAGAAGACATAATTATGTTGGGAAGAAGCAGCAGCCACTGGAATTGTTATGTTTATGAAGTTTAGGATTGGTCCTCTGACATTTGGATTTGCACGTTTGCCTTCCGAAGGGAAGTGAAAATGTTTCTAAAAACATACAGACAATCAAATTTCTGATTCTTAGCTGTTTGAAACATCTTTAGCCCCCAAAAGCTTTTCTTCTCATCAAGCTTTTTTGATGGGCGCTTGAAAGAGGGAGTTCTTGCACTGACCGTGTGTAGAATTAAATGGGTAGAGCCTTTGAGCCGTGACTGATGCCTCTACTTGGAAAGCCCATCTTTGAGTTTCTGTGGATATTTCTTCATTTTCCATGTGAAAATTTTTCATGCCACATTTGACATTCAGTGGCACATCACTGTATAAAACATGCACAGTTGTCTTGAGCCTTCTTGGAGCACACTCTCTGCCATATCAGCTGCATCCCCCACTACGATGGCATTTGCAGACATGACAGGAGCACACCTTGTCCCCACCTCCATGTCATTGGTGAAGATGTTAAACATGACGAGTCCCAGGTTGCAGACTGCTGAGTGGGGATTCCCCTTGTCTTTGGCCTCCAGACAGGGCATTACCATTAATGATGGAACTGATTTTTACTCATCTGATTTTCCAGACTGTAGTATCCTAACTTGCATACAAGAATAGTGTGGGAGTCAGCACCAAACCCCTTCCCAAAATTGCCATGAATGACAGGCCACTGCTCTTCTACCACTAGTCCACAAATCCAGTCATTTTAACATCAAAGACAATTGGTTTAGTCAGGTGTGATTTACACTTGCTACATCCGTACTGGCTGTTCCCAATCGTCTTGTGCTTCATAAGCCCACAAAAGGGCTACAAAAGATCTCTGCAGAAACACAGGAATTCCAGTTGAAGGCAATTTAAAGTAATACAGTCTGACAAAAAGTATCAGTGATTTCCTTCAGTGGAGAAAGTAGATACTCTGCATTGGTACAGTTTTTGGTTTTTTTTTTAATTTAAATGTAAATGCATACTTATATGTGTGTATATATGTGTATCTATTTGGTTTTTATGTAGGATTTAGGTTTGAAGATGGCAAATGTCTGACCTTGCTTTTGTGGGCATTAGGATCAAACATGTTTTGTGTACAGAAGCCGAGTGTGTGTTTTTGCTCTCAGCAGGCTGATTTCGGCTTGAAAAAATAGTATTCAGTCCATACCCATCTTCCTTTAGCTCACGGGACAATGACTTGAGTTTTTTAAAGCTTGTTATTTGTTTCAAGTTCAAAGAAATACATATTTCCTTGCAACAACTTTTAACATTGACCCAAGATAAACGTTCTTTCATCTGTGTTCTCAAAATTATAAACACTGCACATTAAAGATGCTTATGTATCCTTATATACTTTTCCTCAAAAAACTAAAAGTCACTGAAAAAGTTTAAAATTTTACTAACAAATTCTATACATTCCAGTGACAAGGTTTCCTATATAAGAAAATTTCTAGTAAGGAAAATGTTCAGGTAATAAAGGTAAAACAGTATCACATGGGTTAAAGTTGAGGTTGTTACGATGCAATTTGCCTGCTTTTATTTTTATTTTAAAATGGTGTATTTGTTGGGTGGGCATCATAAAACCTGTGGGTTTTTCCTTGCTGCCTTCTGGGTTTTTAGGTACTCTAATTTTGCTGGATTTTGAACCTGGCACTACACAGATACCAGCTGCTCAGGTTAATCGTGTTAATGATGTGATTTTATTTTTTGTAATGTAGATCAGTTTCTTATAAAAGTACAGTTACATTTTGAACTGTAGAGCTATTCCTACGTAGTGGAAAATCTCCAAACTGCACTTACATTCCTAGCATCATCTTAATCAAATAGTCATTTTTAGGGCGTCTGCGCAGTTTGCAAGTAAGCTTTTGGCTTTTTGAATTCATGGGCATGGAGAACTTCAGGAAGATTAGGACCAAATGTTGGCTTCCTCATTTCCTTCTTGTATCTGAAAAGAATTGGAAATCCAGTTTGTAACAGATACCGCGTTGTCAGCTTTAATAGTTACTGTGGAAGTTACTGGTACTCTACAGCTGGTAGTGGTTTATCTACCATGAAATGGCGCTTAACTGCAAACATCTGGTCAGGAAATGACAACCTACTGAAACAACCATCGTCAAATATTTTTGGCCAGTGAACTTCCAGTTATAAGGGAGAATCTTAATTATTCTACGTATTTTATTCTTCTTTAGTGGCACTAGCAGTCCTATTTAGGATTCAAGATGCCACTCTTTTTCATTCTGTGGTCCTCAGCCTTTCCCATATTGGTAGCACTTGAGGGTACCCTCTGCCCCTGGCCCCAACGTGCCTGCAAACGCCGTCCCTCTGCACAGTGCCAGGTAGACTGATATTCCATCTCAGCTCTTTGCCCCTCCCCGATTCAGGTTGCCCGTGGTGGTCCCTGACACTACGTACAGTGACAGAAAAATCCTTTATTAGGAAAATTAATAAAGATAAACAATGAGACACGTGACAAAGGAAGACAAACAAATGAAAGCCCAGGATGTGTAAGATACAGTGAAATTTTCTGTCAGTCTCCAGGACTAACCAGTGGTTATCCTCTCTTGGGGCATTGGGTGGGAGACTGCCCTTCCCTGCTGCAGGCAAAGTGCTGGCGCTTTTTGCACTGTCCCTTCTGTTGCCTCTTGGGTGTCACTAAATGCGTTCTAGTGAGTACAGGGCATTCTAAAGAGTCAGGCCCTACCAGCTTCTCTGGTTATTCTTGGCTTCCAGGAGGGGAGCACCATTACTCTACCCAGGTGCGCTGCTTTCAGGGCTGGGCCATTTTTATTTAACCTGGGAATTTGTTATTAGGGGAATGAAGGTAATAAAAAAATCTCAAATGTTTGAAGACAGTGAAGGGAGGAAGATTCCATTTTCCAGCCTAGGAAGGGAAGAGAAAGAAATTGCTGACTATACATCCAGAAGAAGAGGAACATCTTTCAAACTATTTGGGCTTGCGATTTTTAGAAACTAAACTGATCTTAGCATTTCTCTTTCTCTTTTGCTTTCTGTTGAGAAATATTTATGATGGGAAAGTGGAAGCTAACTTTATATAAAAACATTGCTTTAATTAAAAAATGTTTCCTGCATGGGACTCCTAGTAACTTTCCTTGCTATAAAACTGATAAGAGACTCCAGAGTATGAATTATTGGATTATTTCTCAAAACTAATATCCATCATTCTTTAGAAGAGAACAGGGGGATGGAAACAAGCGCAGGGAACAGACTGAAGTCAGGAGAGCTGAGCTCTGCTTTTGACTTTTCCTCCAACTTCTGTGATCTTCACAGATGTGCATATTTTGGGGGTGCTAATTCATAGCCTCTAATGACAGTGGTCCTAAAAGTAGTCCCATTAAATGAATAAAACAAAAAAGGTTATGGTTTTAGATTTTTTTCTCTAAAATATAAAGTTTTATATTTTTACAGAAAAATTCTTATTCAGTATAGAACTTACCTATACCTATATTTAGCTGCTTCTCTATGGCTATACTAATTCAAAGAGTTTAATGAGAGACTTTTAGGATAGTTATGAAATACTTTAATGCATTTATGAAATGCATTATTTATTGTATAGAGGCTGGAAGTAAGTTTTTGCCCACCTGGATTTGCTCAGAAAATTATTTATGTGAAATATACAGACTTTTTTATTTTAATGTGATGAGCTATGGCTTTTGGTTTGTTGGTTTGTTTTTAACAGGTGAAAAGTGAAAACTACCAGTACAGACAAAGACTTGCCTTCAACATATATGGACATATTTTGCTTGAACGTGTGGGAAAATACTGTTTGGTGATATAGAGGGCTTCTGTCAGGAGATTTTAACTAAAGATTTTGTAGTCTATAGCAGGATCTGTTACACATGTTCTGTAAAATAATGGTCCTAACGGAGTGCAGTGGTTTTTAAAGCAATTTCTTTCATGAGTCCTAGTGCAGAGGTAACTCTGAGACTCCTAAAGGAAGAATTTGCTGTCTCTTGTTTGCGTGAATATTTACAAGCAGCAAGTGTATTTCAATCTAAGTGCTTGTTAAAGGAGGAGAAATAAACAGGTCATTTTAAGCAATTGAACTAAGAATCTCTGTATTTTTATGGGTATAATCTATATCTTGGATAATTTGTGCTCCTTTCAAAGCAGTTGGAAGTAGGTCCTCCGGAAACTGCGCAAAATCAGAGTCCAGGGAGCTGCTGAGGGGGAGAAACAGGAATTAGGAGCGGGTCACGGGTAAACTTCCCTCTTCCTTATACCTGTATATTAGAACCTCACTAATAGAGGTTGAAAAGAATTTGGCAATCAAAATAGCAAGTTTTTATGTTTGTCACAGCAAGTATTTACAGCAGCGCTGCAGTTTGCATGGAGACTTGATGGCTATGGAAGGAGCAATGTGTTCCTTCATGAAAGAGTGGGCACAGAAATGGCACGGCACATACTTACCTCATTTCTGACATATCTTAACTTTGAATTTGAGCTGTATTATTTCAGCATCCCTGGTCTGGAAGTATGGCTTCTCAGATGGGCTGGAAAGAGGCTGTGATGAGTGCTGTAGGTTGTCCCGGTGAGGGAACTGGCAGAGTTGTTTGGTGCTCCCATTTGTAGAGGCTTAGCGTTGTCTCCCCAAAATGGGATTGGTTGTCTAAAAAGGGCTTGGATCCTTGCTGCTCTCTTCTGCCTTGTAATTAAATGACTAAAACACTAGAGAATTGTTTGCATGTTTTGATGTTGTATGGACTTTGTGTTGCCATATCAAGTGGCAATTTTGATGGTTTATTGATCGCTAGAGCATTAGAGAGCCCTAGCTCCTGCTTATTTCTATCTGAAACATGGCTTAGATAACATCAGGGTTACATTTCCAGTTAGTCATATTCAGATTTGAAAAAAATTTGAGGTAAAGTAGTAAGTACTCTAGCAGAGAAACTTTATTGGGTTTTTTTAATGATTTTGAATTCATGGAGCTCATCTGCGGCAGAAAATCTGCACAGAATAGATGACCTTATCTATAACTTTATCTAGAACAGCAAAAATGGTTGTCTGCAGTTCGCACATGACCTCTCACAAAATAACTTTTTTTTTCCCTTGATGTTGTTCTTTGCTGCTAAAATTAATTTCTTTACATCCATTAGAGAAGAGTAATGGTTGAACAGTTTTCGTCTCCCAGTAAATATTGATATGTAAATATGAGTAAGTTTGGAGAGTTTCTGTGGACATCACTGTTTTGTTAAATTTTTTGTCCATAAGTTTTGAGAACCTATGAAGGAGGGAGAAAACAAACAGGGAAAAGACTCCAGTGTTCGGAAACATTCACAGTCTGGTACTGCCCGTCTCACGTATAAGCGAGATAAGAGAAATGAAGTAAGAGTATAGCCTATGCGAAAGTGGGAATATCAAGTACAAAATATAACGTGATATTTCAGAAGTTTCGGCAGTATTGCCTAGGAAACACATCACTGCCAGCTTGCAGGCAGCAGCCTGCGCTGCTCCAAGTAACTGTTAAGCATCTCGGGAAAGCCCCTGGGACCATCTGTAGCTGTAACGTGTTTGACGTGTCACGCAGTCTCAGTCCCCAGAACAGGGCTATTACACGGATTTGCTTTGGCAAGCATCGCAAGCCTGCAAAGCCCTGGTTCTGTTCTTTCACTGCTTCCTCAGCACTCTCGGTTCAAACTCCTGCACCCTTCTGCCGTCCTCAAGGTACCCAGTGCTTCATACAACTGCTGGACAGAGTTAGTTCCTTACTTCCAGCTAGATCTTTTGATTCTCCATATGGGATATTCAAATAACTACTTTATTACTAATCCTAAGAATAATAGACTAGTTTTTACTCTTGTATGTTCCTCCTTATGTTCCCCTGAAGAACTAATAAACCAAATGATTCTCTAGATTTCCTCTACTGATCAGGCATATCAGTTTCCTTTCATGGGAGTACGGAGAAGATGAAAACTGCCTTCAGTAGCACTGCTTTGTGATGCAGGTCTACAGAACGTTTCTCAAGATCATTCAGGATAACTTCCAAGCTTTCCCTTGGTGTATTTTGACTGGTATCAAGTGTCTACAGCACTGATTTGTTTGGCAATGTATAAGGCAGATGCCATATACTTGGAATTATTTTAGGAGTTTCCTGTCTTCTGAAAGAGGACTTAGCTTTATATTTCAGCAGCAAAACATAAGGTAAGACTGAAGGATCAACTACTTGCATTGGACCCTGGTTTTTGCACATTCTGAGTTACACCACCTGTGCATCTCCTGGCGTTGGCCATCGATACCAGGCTGACAAACTGTTTCCTGAACAGATACAGAAATTTGGAGGCTGCCGAGGTGTTCTGCCATCCGCAGTCATTGGTGTGATTTGCGTCTGCAACATGTAGGTGAGATGCTGCAGCTGTTGCTTCTCAGGATTGTGTTGAGCTCAATGGAATGAATGTGCTAGAACCAAAGATTTGGCTGAAGGTTAACTCTCCATGGGAAGTATTTATAAAGGGGCATTTGAGTATCCAGTGTTAAGAACAGAAACTGATTATTTTTTTCTGTTTGTCTCTTTAGGTCTTCAAAAGGTGATGTCCACAGCGAAGGATATGTCTTGGAGGTAGAGAGCTGCTCCTCTTTAAATCAACTTTCAGACAAAAAGGAGATACCCGATTTTATCAAAAGAGTGAGTAAAAAAAAAAGAGGGAGGGGTAAAAAATAGTATTTTATTTGTACTATAATTACTGCTTCTAGTTCTGCCAGTCTGACAATAGGAATATGTGTACATTTTGTGCAGTTGAAACGCTGCAGTAGAATTTGGTGTTCTGTAATTTTGAGTATCTGAAGGGCAATTATACTTAGTGAGTTAAACAAGTTTGATCGTATTATTATGAGAAAATGATTTGTAATATCCCAGGAGAGTGACCTCTCACAGATGGTGCCAACTAAGTTACCAATGTAAAGACAGTCCTATAATGGTGTAAACATTATCAGTTGAAACAATATATGTAATTTCCATTTTAGTGTCTGAATACCCTGTCGGATAGAACTATAGCAGCAAAAAGGCTTATTAACTCCTGGAATCTTGCAGATTATTTAAGTTTTGTTTCAGTATTGAATGATGTTAGCAGTTAGAGATGGCACTGGTAACCTGGTGTTAATAATCCAGAATAGTATTGCTTTCAATAAACTTTTATATATACTGGTGAAATTGAAAAGAACCCTGCAATTCGTTATTTCTTGCCTTCTTCTTAAAATTATTTTTGATACTGTAATATTCTGCCAGACTGGAAATTAGCAGGTTATGTCCATTTTAGTGAAGACAGATTCATTGTCTATGTTTGAAATTTTGCAGCATCTGTTGTGTCCTATCGCATGTTATAAAAAATAGGATTGAATACTATATTTACTTATCCACATAGTATAAGAATAGCATGAGTGACATACTCTCCTAACTTTAATCCATCTTGCAGTGGTAATAGTTAAGAAAATTTTGTAGAACAAATTTCAGCACAGGTTGTATGAGCTTGATAGGGACTCAACTTGACAGACTCGCATTCGGTCTATCTTTCCTTTTCATTACAAGTTGGAAAAACTTGATTAAAAATAATGCAGCTATAGTTACCTGATCAACATCACCATGCTTAGAGATACATAGATTTTCATATCGGAATGAAGTGAAGTTTTCCCGAACACTTACTTACAAAATTCAGACTCAGACTTTTGAATGTGTCAGGGTTTGTTGTGTTATTGTACTTTTATTCTGACACTGTCTTCAATTATTCTAATATATTCACACTCAGGCAAAACTGGTGTAGTTCTTGTGTATCAGTTTCAACATGTTTGATTTTGGTTTTCAGTTCTTTGAGTCAGAGTAGAAATATGGGCTTATCTGTCACCACGGATAGCAAAATTTTATATCATCGCAACAGAAAAATTCTTTGCATTTGTAACTTCAGAAAGAGTATGGCTAACATGAAAACAAAATGACAATCCAGGAGTCAGCTTATTTCCATAAATATCCAATTCTGAGACTCTTTAGAATACTTTTCTAGACACGGAAATGTTTCTGTTGGTAGAAGCTGTTTGATTATGGGGTTATGAAGATGCCTTTTTGAAATATAATCATTTAAATTTTAATAGCTAAAATGTATATTTACTGCTTCTCTGTAGGCTGAGTATGTCAGTCATCTTCAGATGTTATTTGATGTAGAGGAATTTGAAGTTCTTTGAAGCTGTTCCTGTCAAGTGTGTATTGTGTCACTGTCTGTATCTGATTAAACACATTGTGAAAGTCTCAACACTTTTATGTAAATCTAACTGAGGAAACAGGACCTGTTTGGGAGTAGGAATTAATTGTCATATTAACTAATTTGTCTGAGCAACAAAAATGTCCATTGCTTTTAAAGGTATATAAAGCAGATGTTTACAAACAAAATAAATGAAAAATAAAGGATGTTCTTCAAAGAAAGTAGTAACAAAAAGCTGTTAGAGAGGGCAGTTGCTTGCTTTCAAAAAAGAACAACCCTATAATTCTTCTCAAACTGTATAATAAAATTGAAGTTAATAGAATGTTGTAATTGAACAGGCAAATCCTTGATCAGAGCTTTCCATATCAGAGGCATTTAGCACAGGTTTACATCTTACTGCATTGCAAATTACTATATTTTTTTTAAAAAGTTGCCAAATAGAGTAGCCATATTTTCAAAACAAAATAGCAAGTCAAAATGTTCCCCAGCAGTGATAGGAAGAAAAAATTCCTCTACCCTAAGAAAATTAATTTTATTGATTTTATTATGCACTGTCAAGTAAGTATTGTTTACATGGAATTTGAACAAGGCTGCATTATTAATAACTTCTTTTCTCAATTGACTTTTTGTTGCATTGAAAATGTATGTCATGGTGAATATTAACTGCTTGCTCCTGGCAAGCATGAAACAATTTTTCGGTGGCACACAGCATAGGTAACATAATTTTTCTTCTTCTCTAACTCCATTAAAATGTTTAAGAGTAATGAAATAGAAACAAGGAAGTTGTTTCACCTGGGGAATGCTCTTTGCTCATTGAAACAAAGTACCTCAGGACAAGGTTGACTACAAAACATATAATGAATGGTAAAGACGACTCCCTGGTCAAACTTGTGCTGTGTTGTTGAGATCCTCCTGCACTTCGGGATTCTGTCCCAGTTCTCAACTCTTCTGTACCTTTTTGTCTCCATGGCAGCTTCCAACCACAGAGCCATTGAAGGTGGAACACAGTTAATATTGGGTACATAGAGTTGCATGGGATATACTCTTCCTGTACCTTAAAATCACATTGACATCATCACGTTCTCTTCGTTCATTCTTGTCAGTGTGGATCTACTACAGTTCAACATGTCCTAAAGAGCTCAAACAGTCCAGTGGTATTTTTGTCATTTAATTCCTGGGCAATGAAGGAATGCTTGATGTTAACACTCCTGTCTTTAGCGCTCAGGCAAACCAGAGTTTAAATATTTGCTCATCTGCTTTTTAATAAGCAAAGCTAGCTCCTAAACTTCTGATTACTGTGACTCAAATAATTTCTGAAGGTGTTGCAAGTCAGAGATGTTACTTCTAAGATACTATACTTTGTAATACTTTCACTTGTGTCTTACGTAAAATAGGGTAGCCTTTAATTACTTCCTTAGTTGCTCTTTATTTCTGTGTATGCCATTACCATTTTTTTCATCTGAGAGTGTTCTCAATCTGCTGAGACAAGTAAGGGAAGGAGAAGCTAGGCTGACATCCCAGGAAAAGAGTTATTTTGGACATGCAGTCATATATGAATGCCAAATATGTTTCTCATGAGCTTTGTTTTCCACATCAATCCGAGTTACATGCTGTTGAAGAACTGTAACAGGCAGAAGGTTTTAATCCTGTGTTCACATCTTTGTGGTGTTGATGAAAGGTTAGAAAATGGAGATTAGTTTCTGTACCATTTCTTCTCAGTTTTGACTTTTTAAAATCGAGGCAGCACATCTTTGTATCCTTGGTTGCCTGCCTAATAATGCTCCATCAGAAGGAAATTCTTCTGCGTTAACTTCTTCAGTTTGACCTCATTTCAGGGTTTATGTTTCTTGTCCCTCATTATCCTTCCCTGGAGAAATATAAGTATGGAAGAGCATGGTTTAAAAATGCTGCAGCTTAACTGAAATCCAAATGCGAGCATCTTCCTTCTGTGTTTCTGACCAGACAAGACCTCTCCCTGCTGGTCTGTCCTTGCTTGACTCAGAAACAAGTCTCATTTCTTCCAACAAACCTAAGGCCATAGAATCATTTTGGTCGGAAG